>CALZFC010000078.1:1402500-1582435 GCA_945643635.1 Allodiplogaster sudhausi
TTGCCACATTGCTAATTGTAGCGATCGCAAATTTAAATTATTTTTTTTTCAATTTATACCAAAATATCAAATTCGCCATGGCACATAGTAGTATACATATGTACATATGTACCTAGGGAGATATGAACTTATGGTTCCATGTGGTCCATTTCGTACTTTTTTTTTATTGCTTTTGCTATAAACATTTCGCAATAATACGTTTCATGCTTTCATTACGAAAAGCTTTTAATGATGCCGGCTTTTTTTATTATGGATGGAAGAAGGAGACTTTATAGCTGAGAGAGAGAGAGAGAGAGAGAGCGAAAGAGAGAGAGAGAGAGAGAGAGAGAGTGAGATAAAGGGAGAGAGAGACAGATAAAGAGAAAGATGGAGAGAGTAATATGTATAGAGAGAAAGAGATAGACCCTCCCGTCGGCATGGAGAACACTCCGAGACTAGACGAGGAGGAGACTTTCTGCTTTTGGCGGTCCGAAAAGGCGAACGGTGGCATTGGAAGCAAGCGCAGTGGGGCGCAACAGGAAGAGAGTGAGAGAAAGAGAGAGGGAGAGAGAGAGAGAGAGAAAGAGAGAGAGGAAGAGAGAAAGAGGGAGCATGAGAGAAAGAGAGAGTGAGAGAGAGGGATAAAGAGAGAGAGAGAGAAAGAGAGAAAGAGGGATAAAGAGAGAGAGGAAGAGAGAGAGCGAGAAATAGAGAAAGAAATGGAAAAGTGAGCTTGGCGGAAGCGCCAATAATTGTTTTCTGCTTCAGCTTCTTCTTCTTTCTTCTTTCTTCTCCTTCTGGATCGGACGGCTTCTGGTTGTGACACCGGCGTCCATTGAAGACTGGCGCCAGCTCTAATGGGTTGTTTTTTCAGTAACGCGGACCAAACGCACAATACACGGCCCTCACAGGGGCCTAATGAGAAAGTGGAAAATGTGACAGAAACAGTTTAATAAACCGAAAGAAAATAGAGTGCAGGCGAAAGAAGTACGTGCAAAATGACACACAATTTTTGCTTAGAAAGGGAGAGGAGATGTCCTTAAGGGTTACACGTTTATGCGACTGGAAGCGAAGAAAAACAAAAAAGACTCTAATAAGAACTTGGGAAATGAATGAATTATCTGCTTAAGAGATGGAAGATATGGTGAGTGGAATTAGGAAGATCAGAGTGAGAGACGAAAAGAGAGAGATAGAGAGAGAGAGAGACGAAGAGGGAGAGAGAGAGAGAGAAGGAGAGAGAGAGAGATCGGGAAAGAGATAGAGAGATAGAGAGGGCGAGAGAGAGGAAGAGAGAGAAAGAGAGAGGATTAAAGAGAGAGAGGGCGAGAGAGAGAGAGAGAGAGAGAGGAAGCCTTGCTAGTTCCTGCCTCAGGTCCGAAAGGGATTGGTTGAGCTTGACGACCTCACGAACTCAAAAATAGAGAAGGTGTCGTCGACAGATCACGCGATTTTTGGCTCTCGTTTTCCTTGCCTCTTTTGGGCGTCATCAAAAAGGGCGCGCTCTTTACATGAAAGATGTAGGCGTCGATAAAGGATGAGATGGACTATTTATAGTAGGAAAGTGGAGAGGAAGAGAACGAGTGGAAGAGTGGCGAGTGAGAGAGAGATATATATAGAGAGAGAGAAGGAGAGAGAGATAGAGAAAGAGAGAGAGAGCGAGAGAGAGAGAGAGTGAGCGAGAGAGAGAGAGAGAGAGAGAGAGAGAGAGAGATAGAGCACTTTCGCGGTCTGTATTCGGTGTCCGTAAATTATGCGACGGCAGCCTGATATGGACCGTAAATTATGCTCGCGGGGTGTCCGTTCGGCTCCGTCTTTTCCACATTTCCACATATTGCCACATTTATGCGCATGCTTTATCGAGGAAGCACACTAAAAATGGCCTCCCAAAAAAAGGCCATGACGTTTCAGCGAACACGAGAATGGCAGAGTAAGTGAGCAGAGTTACAGAAGATCAAAGATCTCAGTCTTTATAAAAAAAATAAGTTTACTCGCAAGATAGTTATTAAGACTATATCCTTTTCTTGTCTAACTTTTAACAATTAAAAATTAAAAATTAAACCAAAATACTGTTCGTCGGCGAGTAGAACCTGCTTATCATTTTTCTTAACATTCTTTAAAAAAAAGTTACATTTCGAGAAAGTTCTTGCGAGATTCTCACACCAATTCGCTAACTACATAGTTCTTCCTCAAAACAATGCGAGAGACGAAAGTTCGCCAAGACAATACTACTATGTGCATGCCGTGGTTGGACATTTCATATACTCATACTTATGCATGCGTGTCCAGTGTCCAATTCGTGACCACTCTCAGGCTATAAAGAAGAAAAAAGAAGAAGAAACAAAAACAGAGCAAGAACAAGCAATAACTTTGCGTGTGGACGACGACGCTCATTTGGATTGTTTTTGCCGCATGAAAAGGCTCTTGAACAAAAAAGGACGAGAAAATAACAATCCAAGATGAAATGAGGCATTATATGAGAGCGCAACTTCATCATCATTTTGAAAAATTGGGTTACAAGCTAGAGTGGATGAGGGAAAAGCAGTAAGAAGAAATAAATAAGTATGGTGAGGTAGTATCTAGGGCTGATTGTGAGCGAAAAATATGTAGTATATTACATATGTAAACTGAGATTATTTAAAGAGAAAAATTATTAACAAACGGAAGAAACAAATATGATAGCGAGCTGAAAAAGAGGGGAGAAAAAGGGGGGGGGGAATTGCTATATCATTATCTGAAGTACTCTCATTTTGGTGATCAAAATAAGAAGAGGAAAAAAAAATAGGTGGCGTCAAAAAAGGAGATGTCATTATTGCGCTGTTAGTCATGAGTTGGCATTTCTTCTTGAGTGCGCTTCATTTTATGGGCGCACTCAAGAGGAAATGCAACTGTGCAAACATATATATTTAGAACAGAATAATACTCTTCTTTCTACTTGAGCGAGAAATGACGCCCACTCCAGTAGCTCTCATCGGCACATCTCAAACATGACTTGTGCCCACACAATTCAACCTTTGGGCAATCGCTCTCTCCCACTCTCTCCCACTCTCTCTCTCTCTCTCTCTCTCTCTCTCTCTCTGTTTCTCTCTCTCACTATCTTTTTTTATATCTGTCTTTCTCTGCGCTCTCTCTCTCTCTGTTTCTCTCTCTCTTTCTTGTTATATCTCTCTTTCTCTACGTTCTCTGTCTATACCTCTCTCTCTCTCTTTCTGTCAGCCAACCATCTGCAGCAGAAGCTACATGCCCAAATGATATTGGATGAACTCATTCGATTACTTCACGCGGCTGACTCTAATGATGGTCGACTTCTCTGTTTTTGACCAAATTTTTGACTAATAAGGAGTGAGATGATCAAAGTTTCAATGAATGACGTCATTCTTAAAGGGTAATAGGATGGCAACACATTTACGTGAAGCCTCCAATGCCGAAGACTGCTATTTTTGACAGTCAAACTTGCATTGCATTTTTTTTTTAAAGTTAACCGAAAAAAAACAACACCGGCATATCTCGATAGGATTCCATTAATGTAGTCAACATGTTTATTTTTTTGTCTATATCAGAAATACCTGTATGTATGAACATACATACATATGTTATTAATACAGTCAAATTATGTAAGAATATATAAGTTTTGTTCTTCGTTTACGCTTTTCCTCTCCACGAATTTTTCTACTCAACTTTTAAAGTTGAATCTCATAACCTTCATAAATACGTTACATTGTAGTGATATTTTAAATAAATAAGTAAAAATAAATGAATACTTCAAAATGAACTTATTAGTTCACTTTCTTTATCGAACTGTTCTTCACACTTTGGAGAGGAGGGACGAAGGAAGCTGATGGTGAATTATAAGCTCGGGGGGAAGGGGTCACGGTCGGCTGTAAAGAGTCCGCGTGGAGCAGCCTTGACATTGTCTCTCCGACAATTCTCGATGAATATGAGATTAGCTCTGGAAAGGCTGAAAAGTAGTCGCCGCAGAATGTTGAGATACGAAAAAGCGGGGAGAAGGAGAGAGAGAGAGAGAGAGAGAGAGAGAAAGATGAGAGAGAGAGAGAAGGAGAGAGAGAAATAGAAAAAGAAAAAGAGAGAGCGAGATAAGGAGAGAAAAAGAAAAGGAAACCGAGAGAGAGAGAGACAAAAAGAAATGGAGAAAACAGAAATGACACGAGAATGATGTGTAGCCGATGTGTATCCTAGTTGAGAATATCCTTGTCGAGCTAGATGGTGTTCTCATTTTCGTTTGAGCCTTCTCTTCATATCTTTTTTTTTCTCTCTCTCTCTCTTCATATCTTTCTCTCTCTCTCTGCCTTCTTTCTCTCTCTTCCTCGCTTGCTCTCTCTCTCTCTCTCTTTCTCTCCCTGCCCCTTCTCCGCTCTCCCTCCCATTCACTCCTAGCTGGTCATCGACCTTGCTGACCTACTCGGACGGACAATACACAGAGCAGAGCAGCCCATTCTACTCTTACACATTTTCTTTGCTTTCTCTCCTCTACATCTCTCTTTCTTCCTCCGTCATTCACTGACTCTCTCTCTCTCTCTCTCTCTCTCTACCTAACCCTCATCTCTCCACCTCACCGTCTCTTTCCCTCTCTCTCTTATATTATTTCTCTGCTCTCTCTATGCTCTCTTCACCCTTCCCTATCCCTCACTACGGCAACAGCGAGGTCGACTATAAATACGAGACATCCCGGTGGGGGCTGTCCCCTCTTCCTTATCTCGCAGAGAGAGGAGAGCGTGCCCCTGTTCCCTGGGAAACATCTCTCCTCGCCTTGGCTCTTATGTCCATACATACATATTACTACTCTCGCTTACTTTAGCTTGCTGTTTTACCTATAAATCGTATTCTCGATAACTTACTCATTAAAAACAGATATTATTTCCTGTATTTCTCTCCTTTCTTGTACAAAAATAAGAATTGGAACTTTTAACTTTTCAAAGATAAGAGAACAAGGAAGAGAGAGAGAGAGAGAGAGAGAGAGATAAAGAGAGAAGAAAAGGAGTGTTTACTTATCATAAAGACATTCTCCTTTTTACAATTGATATTTCACCGTGCCATGCAGTGCTGTGTACCAACAGAGTGAGCTTGTTTGCTGCACTCGCTGTCTCTTCTTCCTCTCTTTCTCTAGTCTTGGTCAGTGTCATCGTTAGAAAGGAGGTAGCGTGGAAGAGAAGGGAGCAAGAGAGAGAGAGAGAGAGAGAGAGAGAGAGAGAGAGAGCAAGAGAGAGAGAAAGAAAGAGCAAGAGAGAGAGAGAGAGCGAGAGAGTGAGAGAGAGAGAGAGAGCAAGAGAGAGTGAGAGAGAAAGAGCAAGAGAGAGAGAGAGAGAGAGAGAGAGAGAGAGAGAGAAAGAGAGATAGAGCAAGAGAGAGTGAGAGAGAGAGCAAGAGAGAGAGAGAGAGAGGGGTAGAGAGATAGTGAAAAGCAGGACTTTCGTTTCTTTGCCAATTTTGTTCTAGCTGCATGCTCAAGAGTGAATTTGACAGAACCAGATTAAATCTGCTTGGAGAATTTTCTTACGAAAAAAAAATGTAAAATCTGGCTCACAATCAGCTAAACAATTACATCGAAATTCCAGAAGATTTGTGTACATGTTGGAAAACAGCGATTCATGCTAGAGCCGCATTTAAACAGCTGCAGTAAGCTAACATTTTCAACTCTCCATTGCTCACCTGCCCGCCCGTGCCCAGCTCGCGCTAGCGTACTCTCCGACCGCGCGACGCGTGAACAGTACTGTCCATTCACACGCGTCGCGCGGTCGAGAGCAGAAGAGTGTTGTCTTCTTGGCCGTTTAATGCTGACGTGGAGATCGCTTCGCTTGCGTCGGCCTCCGCCCCTTCTCAGTACGTGTACTTGACAGACTTCTTTCATTTCTTCTTGTTTCATTGGTGGCGAACGGTTTGCTTATGGTTCTGAAGAACCTTCTAACCAGCCGAAATGCGCGCCAAGTTCCAAATCCCCACAAATTTGGCCTAATTATAAGCTTTTTCTACGTTCCGCGAACTTTTGTCTTTATTTCCTATTTCATTTCCTTTTTTGCTGCTTAAATTGCGCGCACATTTCTCTTTTTTTCCCCGCCTGAAGCCCTGTTTCCTATCTTCGCGCCTCTTTCTCGATTAGCTCCACGCGCGTGATGAACGATCTCTAGCCTGTTTCCCCGTGGGCAACACGCCGCACTCTGGCAAATTGCGGGTAATCCTCGTTCTGGCAAGAGAGAGAGAAGAGAGAGAGAGAGAGAGAGAGAGACGAAAAAAGGAAGGGCATCTTTGGGAAACGCGATTGCATTTTAGGGGAGAGAGAGAGAGAGAGGTTTGGAGCAGAGAAGTAGAGAAGCAGACGGAGGAGAAAAGGCCTCCGGCAATGCGTGTTACTGGAAATTGTTGATGGTCGCTTTTTTTGCTTCTTCTTCTCCTTCTTCTTACATCTGCTGCCTTTTACTGAAGCGAATAGACCTCATTTCGTGTCGTCCTCGACAGCTAATCTCTCTCTCTCTCTTCCTAATCCTCGATATATCCTCTCCATTAAGCCCCTTAACCCCCTCCTTAACGACCTTAACCTCCCTTAATCTCCCCCCCCCTGCCCGGATCATGCCCCCTGGCACATCGTCTTCCTCATCCACTTTGCCTCCTCCTTCCGCGCCCTCCCATCCTCCTCGCCGTAACTCCCGCATTCTCATGCTCATCGGCCTCCTTTCAGTCATGGGCGTCATCGCACTCTCGGCGCTCTCGCTCTTCGCCTACATCTCGGTTGGTTTTCGCTTTTTGAATTTTTATTTTTGGCGCCAAAACAAAAAATATGACATTTATCAATGGCTTTTCAAGATATCAAGGGTAGATTTTGTTAATGGTAAGATATAAGGAAGAAAGAAAGATATATTACATATAGATTTTTTAAAGATATAGTGAATAAAGAAGGATATTAAGGTGCAGATTTTGTTAGGATATAAGGAAGAAAGGAGGCAACGGGGGGGGAGGGGGGTGGGTTTCAGGGGACACTAAACATTTTTACCTTCTTTCTCCAGCTCGGTTCTGCTGCCGACACTGTGACCGTGACGAAGCAGGTCTACTTCGACATTACGATCGGAGGCAAGAAGGTGGGGGAGATCTTTTTCTTTTCTTCTTCTTCTAGTTCTACTAGTTCTACTTCTTTCTCTTTTCTCATCAATCTCTCGAAATGGAAAAAAAACTCTGAACGTATACTCGACATTGGCCATATGAGAGTATGACACGTGTACTTAGCAAGAACAAAAAAAACAGAATGAACCAACCATCGAACACATACCGAGACGTGGTTTCTTCTTCTCTTGTGAACAAGTGCCATTTGTACTGCTGTTAAAAAAGGCATCACAATCACAACGCAGCCAACTAAGCATTTGTAGAGGATCCATCCAAGTAGAACAGTATGCATTCAGGGTACGGTAGAATAATAATAAGGAAGTTTTTTTGTTAAAATGTCCTTCAAAAACACTCTATAGAGGCCCAAAATTAGGATGAATTCGTCAAATCAACAGTACCTCTGTGGAACACCTGTAACCAATCCCTCACAATCGTTTGCTCTGTCTCAACACGCGGATAATCTGTCGGCAACACCTTTTTCCTCTTCTCTTCAGGAGGGCCGCATCGTGATCGGTCTCTTCGGAGACGACGTCCCTAAGACGGCCGAGAACTTCCTCGAGCTCTCCACCGGCGCCAAGGGCTACGGCTTCAATGGCAGCAAGTTCCATCGCGTCATTAAGGACTTCATGATCCAGGGTACGGTCACACTAATATTAGGACGCCGAGGATACAGCACCGTGAGAACACAACACGGATAGCTTGATTGTACGACACGTTGGGCCAGGGAATAAAAGCCACTGTCGAGGACCCAGAAAATTAGGGTGGGGAAGGAGGTATTGGACCCGGAAACCAGGGTGGGTTTGCTGTTTCTGCCTAAATCTTACTCAAAAACATGGTGGGGTAGGGCTCTGAGAAGGCCCAAAATTAGGGTGGGTCTGTCAAATTGACAGTACCTTTTTCTCCTTCCGTTGGGCAAATTGTTCAGCGAATTCAGCAATTCGAGTCTAGACTTTTAGAGCAGCTTTCCGATCTCGAGTAGAGGGTAGAGAGTCACACACGAATTTCTCTCTAAATCACACAATCTCATCTTTGTGTACTAGGGAAAGGGGCGCGAATTCAAACGTGAGTTTTTGGTTCATTAAAAAAAATATATGAAACATTCTCCAGGCGGTGACTTCACGCGCGGCGACGGCACCGGCGGCAAGTCCATCTACGGCGAGCGCTTCCCCGACGAGAACTTCAAGCTCCAGGTTTGGAAGAGCTTCTCCTTTTTCTGGATATCAGCCCCCAGCCGTAGTCGTATTATCACACGAATACCAACTAAGAAGCGGCGAAACGGTAATTATGTAAAGAATAAAAGTAATAATATAGTTAATTTTTCTCTTAATATTTTATGAAAAATAGAATTAAAGTAACGAATGAAATGTGTTTAAAAAAAAATATATATTTAAAAAAAACATTTCCAGCACTACGGCCCCGGATGGCTGAGCATGGCCAACGCCGGCAAGGACACCAACGGCAGCCAGTTCTTCATCTGCACTGTAAGCCCGGCTTCCTTCCTTCTCCAACGTAGAAAAGGAGTTAAATCTGAAAAGGGGAGAGCCCGCCCTTCTTTTCACGAAAAAAAAAGAAGTCAAATTTAGCCCTTTTTGACACTACTAAACAAAAGAGAAGCTTTAATGACCAGTTTTCATTTCTAATTTACCAGAACCTTCCACAATTTGACTTCTTTAACTTCCCGCCAAACGTTTTTTGAACGCTCTTATTTGCCAATCAATTCCTCTTCTCCTCTCCTTCCAGGTCAAGACCCCGTGGCTGGACGGCCGCCACGTCGTCTTCGGCAAGATCCTCGAGGGCATGGACGTCGTGCGCAAGATCGAGTCCACCAAGACGCTGCCCGGTCAGATCTCTTCGATTTGAATTGTTTAACCTCCCGCCAAAACATTAGAAAAAAAAAAGTTTATCAGTAATAGCAAGAAGTCGCTCGACAAAAAAATTAAATGTCGGAATAATGAAATAAGATGCTTCTAAATTATGCCACGTTGAATTACAGTCTCATCTTGGATACCGTAGTCTTTTCTTAATTTAATACCGTACTCTATGCTTGATTACCGTAATCTGTTCTAACTGTTCAAAAAGATTTAGGCGACCGCCCGGAGAAGGACGTTGTCATCGCCGACTCTGGCGAACTTCCGCTTGCCGCGCCCTTCCAGACTGCCAAGGAGCCCGTCAACTAAGGCCTTAACCTTAGCCTTAGCCTTAAGGCTACTTAGCCCTAAGGATCCTTAGCCTTGAGGCTACTTAGTCCTAAGCCATCCCTCCACTTGTTTACAATGCTTTTTTTCTTTGTGATTGTTATCCTACGGATACATTAAAGTGACCTCTGCTAATAAGTACGATGTATTTGTTGCTAAGATATATTGCTGTTACTAAGTTATCAATTTAAGGCTTAGAGTTGATTTTTCTTTTTTGATAACTCTTAGTTACCGGGTTACGCGAAGCTTTTGTCGCTGTCTCTTGTCCGTGTTCATTTGTTAATTAATTTTTAATTAATGCACACATGGCAATATACGGTACATTTGCTGCCGAGCCCAGAATTATTATGGATAAAAAGATAAGTTTAAAAAATGCACATAACATGTTCGGATGGGAGGTTTCTGACAGCGCTGAAATTATGAGGATTATGTCTATGAGGGAGCCCAGAATTAGATGATGAAGTGGTTAAAATATAAGAAGGGCTCGAAAAACTGCTCGTGTTGGAAGGCGCTGTGAGATTAAAATTACGAAGATTCTAAATGGTCTGAGAATGGAAGCAATGCAATGCAAACCTTACTGCTATTTCAAAAAGTGCATGTGTACAATACCACCGGGGCAGCCAGTGCGGTTCGATTAGGGAAGAGAGCAGAAACTGTCTCATATGCAATTAGAGAAGAAAGAGTCTGACCTCTTTCTTGGCTTACGATTAGAAGGCTCCTTAGGTTTCGAATGTTTATGCTTGCTTGTTGAGTGGTCTTGAGAAACTTACTGGGACGAGAGAGCGAGAGAGAGAGAGAGAGAGTAAGAGAGAGAGAGGGATAGAGAGAGAAGTTAGAGAGAGATGGAACAAGAGAGAGGGAATGAGGGAACAAGAGAGCGAGAGAGAGACAGAGAGAGAGAGAGTAAGAGAGAGACAGAGATAGAGAGAGAGGGAGATAGAGAGAGAGAGAACGTGGTGTAGCACACAGGGCAACAAAGACCCAAGAACCAAGCCTTGCCTCTCTTCCAATCGATCTTTGCACGGAACTCTCTAGTTCACTCTATGCATTTCTTTGCAGCGGATGC
This sequence comes from Allodiplogaster sudhausi, assembly GCA_945643635.1. NCBI lineage: Eukaryota > Metazoa > Nematoda > Chromadorea > Rhabditida > Diplogasteridae > Allodiplogaster > Allodiplogaster sudhausi. The sequence continues at coordinate 1,412,848 of CALZFC010000078.1, forward strand.
CGCAAAACACAGGCAGAACTTTCTGAAAGAGCAACTCTTACTTTGAGACTACGACAACTTTTGGCTTGTTGTTACTTACAATTTGCCATGTGTTACTATTATCATTTATCGCTTACATTCCAAAACAAGTTATTTTTTTAAGAGCTACTATTACTTTTTAAGCAAGATAACGTACATTATTATCTCGCTTCATGTTCATGATCAAGAGAAGCGAAGCGCGTTCGAATTCAAAGCTACGAAGATCATGCTGCTGGCCTTTCTTGTCGGTCTCGCCGTGGCATTTCTGGCGCATCAATTCTACTGGCGACGAAGAAGACTGCCACCAGGCTTGTTGGGAGGGAAATATAGGGCAAGAGAGAGAGAGAGAGAGACAGAGAGAGAGAGAAAGAGAGAGAGAGATAGAGTTTGCCATGTGTTACTATTATCATTTATCGCTTACATTCCAAAACAAGTTATTTTTTTAAGAGCTACTATTACTTTTTAAGCAAGATAACGTACATTATTATCTCGCTTCATGTTCATGATCAAGAGAAGCGAAGCGCGTTCGAATTCAAAGCTACGAAGATCATGCTGCTGGCCTTTCTTGTCGGTCTCGCCGTGGCATTTCTGGCGCATCAATTCTACTGGCGACGAAGAAGACTGCCACCAGGCTTGTTGGGAGGGAAATATAGGGCAAGAGAGAGAGAGAGAGAGACAGAGAGAGAGAGAAAGAGAGAGAGAGATAGAGAGAGAGAGGAGGGAGGGGAGAGAGATAGAGAGAAAGAGGGGGAGAGAGGGAGAGATGTAGAGAGATCGAAATCGAGAGAGTGAGAGGAAGAGAGAGAGACGAAGAGAGAGAGAGAGAGAGAGAGAGAGAGAGTAGGAGAGAGAGAGTATGAGGGAGAGTAAGAGAGAGAGAGAGAGAGAGAGAGAGAGAGAGAGAGAGAGAACTAGAACGAGCGGGTGAGAGAGAGAGAAGTAGAACGAGAGGTAGAGAGAGAGAAAGAGAGATAAAAATAGGGAGAGGTAGAGAGAGAGAAAGAGAGAGAAAAATAGGGAGAGGGAGAGAGAGAAAGAGAGAAAAAAATAGGGAGAGGGAGAGAGAGAGAGAAAGAGAGAGAGGGACAGAGAGAGAGAGAGTGAGTACCTCCAGGTCCTCTGCCTCTCCCTGTGCTCGGTAATATGCTGCCGATTATTCGCGATGGCGCCCCGTATCGCTCGCTACAGGTTCCAGAAAAGAAATCATATTTTTTGTCAAATGAAAAAAAATTTCTCTCGCGAATACAAGAGACGTAGTATGACAATCGTAAATTAGCATTAAATTATGTGCATAAAGGGAGATAAGAAATGAGAGTATGTAGAAGACTAAAATGCAAATAAATTTTTTTTTTAATATATTTATTGTTAATAAAGTTTAATTTAATTAAAAAATATATATACATTATTACCAGAAGTGGAAGGAACACTACGGGCCCGTGTACACGTACTGGCTCGGCGGAATGCCGATCGTCTGTGTGAGCGATGCGGAAACCATCAAGGTTACTGTATTTTATTATTTATTTTATCTTTATTTATTTTTTAAAATTATATTTTACTATGTTATTAATTTGCTATTTTTTTAAAGATATTATATTTATTTTCATTATTTTTCTTTTCTTCATCAACTAATTTTTTTAAATGAATTTTGATGCTTATTTTATGAGAATCTTCATGTTTTTCAATAGTTTAGTTAATAGGCGCGAAATTCAAATACAATTAATTTTATCAAAACTTATTAGGCCGTCTTCGTCGGCGACGGTGACAACTATCTTGATCGCGCGCCTTTCGGCGACATGTCCGAGCTTGTTCGCGGTAGGAGACGCGTGTTAAATTGGGTTACGGTAGATTAGAGTTGGCGCCAAATTCAAATGCCTATTATTAATCGAGACAGGCGGCAACTACGGCGTACTCGAGACGTCGGGCGAGCTTTGGCGTGAGCATCGACGCTTCACGCTGCACACTCTTCGCGACTTTGGCCTAGGCAAGGCGGCCATGCAGCACAAGGTGAAGAGAATATCTCAATCATCACGTTAAAGAAGGGCGATCAAATTTTATTCGAAAATTAAAATTTCCCGCCACCCTCGCGTGCTCATACGCGCGTATGATGTTTCCGGAAAGAGAGAGAGAGAGAGAGAGAGAGAGAGAGAGAGAGAGAGGCTCCCAGGGTGAATCCGAGAATTCGAGGCAGCCATTCATCGGTGATCGCAAAGGTTAAAAAGTAAACACTTTGTAAAAGTGCGAAGAAAATATAATATAATGGAAAATAAAAAATTTCTCGTTCAGATTCAAGACGAAATAGAATACACGATCAAAGAGCTGGACGCCGCCGCCGCGAGCGGTCCCGTCGATGTACTTTATTTAATATTTGTTTTATATTTTACTGATTTATTTTTTTATTAAATCTAATACAAATATGTTTTAATATATTTTATCTTTAATGTTTTGAAAATAATTTTGTGCACCCCTCAGATTTCAAAAATCATGGATCGAACCGTGGGCTCCGTCATTAATCTCGCCATTTTTGGCTATCGATTTAACGAGGTTAATTTATTTCATTTTATTTTTATTTTTCTACATTAAAGTTTATCGTTTAAATATCAAGCAGTATTTTCAAAGACTTGGAAGTGGCTCTACCAAATCAACGTTTCCTTGAATTAGTCTGTGTTGCAACTTTCATACATATATAAAGAAACGAGCACAACATTTCTACATTAAAGATTATCATTTAAATATTAATGGTAAGCAGTATTTTCGAAGACTTCTTTCTTTTTTTACAAATTGCGCACTTGTCCTCTAAACCTGTGTGCCCGGTGGTTTGCATGGCTCGCACTAGCACATATGAAAGTGGCTCTGCCAATCAAGCGTTTTCTCGAAATCGTCTTTGGTGCAATTTGCATATATGTATATAACGAAACGAACAGAACATTGTTTTGACAAATGATCTCCGGCATGTCTGCATGTGCGGAAAGCATTTCGACGGCATTCTCAAGGGTCTATATTGCATCGATAATTGTTTAATCTATGATTTTATATCAATTTTGAAGGAAAAATATGATGAAAAGATCAATTCTAATAATAATATATATATAAAAAAGAAATATATATATTAACTTTTTTATTTAAATCGATGGTATCTATCAATCAATATTCCTGAAGAATTCTTTTTCGTATCCGAATTGGTCACTTTTCATATGAAACTTTGTGCCCGGTGGTTTGCATTTCTCGCACTGGCACATATTAAATGGCTGATCTTTACGATTGCTGAACGCCTCATCGCTCCATTCTATGAATTCAATGAAATACCTACACAAACATTGCTGTGGCAAACGATTAATCGGATTGCTGCATGCATATAAATAATTTGAAAAGAATTTCCTAGCGAATATTTAATTGCACTTCCATTCAGTGTAGATGATTTTTAAAGAAAATCTTGAAGAAACGGCCGGTGATGAAAATGTCAATATCTAAAAAAAAATTGTCGAATAATAAAACAGTATAATCATTTGAGTAAAATCATGATGGCCAATGAAGACAGCAGATGATTAGATCGGAGCATAATAATAATAATATATATTATTATTATTTAAATTATTAAAACATTTACAATTTAAAATGATGAATAATAATATAAATAGATGATAAAAAGTAAAAGAGCATCGCTTCTCTCCTTTTGCACAGTCGAACATTGGTGAGTTCTCCGAGATCCGCGACTTCTTCGACGAGCACACGCGGTCGCTGAGCTGTCCGGTCGCCATTCTCCTTCTCATGTTCATCTGGCTCAGGTTAGACATTCAAGAAGAGAAGGCACGAATGTAAACAAATTTTATTGTTCTTTCCTTACACTGCCTATCGTGCCCGTTTAAAAGCCGATCTTACATTAAAAAAAAAACTATTGTGATTTCATCGCTCTCTTTCTAGACTTCTTTCTCTCGCTCTCGTTCTCACTGTGTCTTGTCGCTCTCTCTCTCTCCCTCTCTCTCTCTCTCTCTCTCTCTCTCTCTCCTTCTGTATTTATGAGTCTCTCTTACACAGTGTGCCTCTTTCTACATATGTCTATCTCTCTATCTCTCTCTTTCTCTCGCTATCTCTCTCTCTCTCTCTGTCAGTCTCTCTCTTTCGCTGTCTGTCTCCTTCTCTCTCTGTTTTTATCTCTATGTGTCTCTCTCTTACTCAGTGTGTCTCTGCCTCTATCTCTGTCCCTCTCACTCTCTCATCTCGCTCTCTCCCTCTCTCTCATTCTCTCTTTGAATTTTTCTCTCTCTCACCATCTCTCTCGGATAACGGATAAACTTGCAGGCATCTGCCCTACTTTGACAAGAAGTGGCTCGAGATGACGTCACGCCTCGACCGCCTCAACGGCTTCTTCCGTAAACAGGTCATCTTCAACTTATATTGGAAAAGTGAGGTCAAATACAAATGTACATAAGTACTTATACATTGTCTCAGCTTGTAAAGTCTAAAAGGTTAAGGTTGTTTTGTTAATTATATGGTTATATATATATTAAATGGGATGATCAATTAATTCGTCTTCAGATCGCGCGACACCGTGAGGAGATTGAACTTGATTCGCCGGAATCGTCCGATTATTGCGAGGCATTTCTGAAAGAGATGAAGAAGAGAGCTGACGAGCCAGACTCTACGTTCTCATAAGCAGACGATATTTTTGGAAAGGCAACAAAGAAGATGAAGCGAGAAAGAGGCAAAGAGAGAGAGAGAGAGAGAGAGAGAGAGAAGGGGCGAGCGAGAGAGAGAGAGGGAGAGAGGGAGAGAGAGAGAGGGAGGAAGACAGAACGAGAGAGAGAGAGAGAGAGAGAGAGAGAGAGAGAGAGGAAAGGGAAAGAGTTGAGGGAGAGAGGAAAAGGAAGAGAGATTGAGAGATAGAGAGAAAGAGATGGAAAACAGGAGATTTATTTTTCCTAGTCGCTCATTAGCACCAAAATAATCGTGCGCGCCTAAATAATAATGCTCGTTCGAAGGGAGCCACAGCTGCTGAACATGTGCTTCGACCTCTGGTTCGCGGGCATGGAGACGACGTCGTCGACGCTGACGTGGGCCGTCATTTATCTCATCTGCCATCCGGAGGTTGGTCGACCGGTCTCGCTGATGATTCAGTTTCAATTTGTTTTTTTTTCTTTTACAATATGTGTCTGCCAATTGTTGAACCTTATTTATGAGCAGCAATCGTCAATAAAAATGATATCTCAATCGTTTTAGGTGCAAGAGCGAGCTCACGAAGAGATCGCGCGCTCGGTTGGCGTCGATCGCTTGGTCGGCATGGAAGATCGCCAGCAGCTACCGTACGTCAGCGCCATTGTCGCGGTGAGACCTGCGTTTTGATCTACCGTATTTACTCTAGATTTAGATCCATGTGGCAGTGGCCGAATGAGAGCATAGGATATATGTACATATGCCTTACTCTAATTAATAATGCTTTCTTTGCGTTATTTTAATACTTTTTACTTCTCAAAACGGTCATCAACATTACAGGACGTGTACAGATTTTGTTTATAAGCAACGCCAGGATAGATAAGTGCACAGTTCAAAATTTAAATATCCCGCCTTGTACTTTGCCAGGAGACGCAACGCTGCAGTAACATTGTGTCGCAGACGCCGCTACGCAAGGCGGCCGTGGATACGGTCATCAATGGAGTGACAGTCTACGCCGGAACGACCATTTGCGCACAAGTCTCCGTGCCTCTCTATGATCCTGAGGTTTATTAAAAATTTTATTAATATTTTTATTTTTTAAATTTATTTATTGTCTTGCAAGAAATTTGCAAAGAATATGTCCAGCATGGAGAAAAAAAAGCGAACTTATTTACTTACCTTAGATGTGAGAGAATGTATGTATGTGGGTGATGTAAATTTAAATTTTTTTATTACCTTTCTTTTTCAAAAAAACTCTTTCAATTTCTACTGATGAATAATCTTCCTGCTTCCTCTTAGGTCTTTCCTGCGCCCGAGAGCTTTGACCCCTCGCGCTTCCTTGACGCCTCGGGCGCCGTGCGTAGAATTGACGAGTTCATGCCGTTCTCGGTCGGGAAGCGCGCGTGCCTCGGCGAGGGTCTCGCGCGCATGGAGCTCTTCCTCGTCATTGCTAATCTACTCCAACGATACGAGGCAATATTATATATATATATATATATATATATATATTAATGAATGAGATGTACTTTTATTTACTTCAAAATAAAAAAAGAAGTATCTGTTAATAAAATTATCAAGCTTTTGTTTCAATATAAAATGTCCTATACGAATATGTCCAGAGCTCCTACATATTACGCCTCCATTGACAGGATTCAAGAATGAAAATGGGATAAAATGGATAAAAAAAATTATAGATTCTGCCAGAGATCGCCGGGCAGCCGCCATCGATGGCGCGAACGATGACTTCCGGGCTCAAGCCGCAGCGTTTCCTGTGTCGGCTTCGCGAGAGGCAGCAGTGAAGAAGAAGAAGAAAGCATGACGCATCGCGGACATTTGTCCTTTTTGGACGACTGCATTTCATCATTTGGCTTCTTGTTGATATTTAACAGAAAATTCATTTATGCTTTATTTGACACCACGAGCTGTACATATCTTGTATATCTATACATATGTATTATGCACAATTACAAAGCCTAACTAATGAAAGAAACCGAAAATTCTATAAGCAATGAATGCTCGATAATTTTTCAAGCTACCTGAATTACAATCATACATATGTACAGTCCCGCCCAACATTTCAGGTACATAGATTAATTAGATTAATCTAAATAATCTCAATTAATATTTCAGCGCACAGGTTAATCTAGACTAATTCCACTCTGCTAAATACGTTGGTAACATTATTTTCTTAAAACAAATTGACAGTAACGAGAAAATTCATATTTTTGCTAGAAACCTGTTTGAAAATGATGCGCAATGTGCTGCATTACATGCGCAATGCGCTGCATTTTTCGAACGGGTTTCTGGCTAAAATGTGAATTTTCTCGTTAATGTCAACTTATTTTGAGAAAATAATGTTACCAACGTGTTTAACATTAGTCTAGATTAGCCTGAAAACTCTATTGAAATGCGTCCTATGCGCTGAAAAAACAATTGAGATTATTTAGATTAATCTAATTAATCTAATTAATCTATGTACCTGAAATGTTGGGCGGGACTGTATGTACATGTATACTACATAGATCTTTCAAAGCGTTGTAATGGAAGAATAAAATTGAACCATATTTTGATACTCGAGAAACTGGGCTTTCAGGGTTGGACTCCAGTAACTGGGGGCGGTTCACGGAGAGCCAGCCACACGTGTGGTGCTACTGCTGCCGATTGACATGGTTACGATAGCTCGTCTCGAGGTCGGCCACCGTGGGGTCGACAACATTCTGCAATAGCCAAAACTAGTTCTTGATTTTTTTTTTACATTTTTTTGTTTAGGTTATTTAATTGATTAAATGGTTTTTAAACCTCTATAAAAAAATTTTAGCTTTCAAACTGAAAGATATAGAATTTCCTCCTGACCTGGTAGAGATAGTCGGCTGCCTTGGTCTGTGGCAGAACAAGGAAGACAAGGAAGAGTGCCTAAATGTGTCTAGTTTAAAGGAAGTTTTTAATTATACATAATTATACAGTAGCGCTAGAGAACCAGTTTGAATGCGCGCGCTCATAAAGTTGCCTGTCGTTCGGTCGAGAGAGCGTGTGAAGTAGGAGGGCGGCTATGACCTATCGTAACTTATTCACTACCCGCCATTTTTCACGTTACTATTGCTCAGACTGTAATGAAATAAAAGCGCTCAAACTCTCTGGATATATGTTTCACGCCAACACGAACTTATCCACATAGAACAAAACATAGGATTAATTATTCCATCGGATACCTCCTTTAAAGGCAACAAGACCTTCCAAAACGGTTTGCCAATCCAAAGTGAGGGGGCAGAATTTATTGGAGGGAGGTGTACAATGTTCAGTGCTTGCATCTGATGGCGGGGGCTATTCACAGTGAAAATACGGTACACAATTAGATGTTGTATTTCACTTTCGCAGATTAGTTTGGAATAACAAACCATTAAAAATGGATATGTTTCAGGATAATTGTTTTACAATGAAATGGATGATATATATGTCACTTTACATATGCTCTTCTTTACGGGTGTTGTTCTATCATTTTCTTCACATGACAAAACATTAAACTGATTCCGTCCACAAAGATTCACAATGTAATGCGGGCGGTACATGTAATTGACACCCGGGTGCCAATAAGGCCCACATAGCAGGAAATGGTTCCGAAACACCCCTCCCCCCTAACCTTCACAAGGTAGTAGACGGGGAAGATTTGCAAGATTGGCTCTGCGATAGTGTCAATAACACTGAAGGCGGCGAACACCTGAAAAGGACATGAAAATGTTTTGTTGTTGTCACTATTTAAATTCTCAAATTATTTTCGTCAACATTTTTTTTTAAATATTTACCGCATTTTCTCTATAAGTACCCCCGGGGTTCTATTTTTCAATACCCTTGCGAGATGGGGGCACGATTAGAGGGAGGGGTTCTATTAGAGGGAGGGGTTCTACTAGAGGGAGGGGTACTATTTTTCAATGTGAGACACTAAACGTTTGATAACAAAATTTTCTTTTCAAAAAAAGAAGATTCATAGCTCGAATTCATAGGAATCATCAATGGAATATCCATTTCACCACATATTTTGAATGAATTTGCAATCAGTTCATTGGGGAGAGCATCACAGCCTCCAGGATCCATTCGAGGTACGTCTCGAGCTGAGATATTAGGCTGTTAGGGGGGCACTATTGGAGGGGGGGGGGTTCTACAATAGGGAGGGGTTCTATTTTTCAATGGCTTTATCAGAGGGGGGTACTATTGGAGGGGGGGGGGTTCTAATAAAGGGAGGGGGGGTACTAATAGAGAAAATACGGTATTTAGGTTAGCCAATAAAAATATTCTCGCCGTCCAGTAGGTGAGCCATTTTGTGTTCTCCTTTTTGTGGTTAGCGCGAATCGCCTGAAATTAAGGAGTTATTATTTTTTAATAGTTTTAACTTACTATATTTTTAGTGTAAATTAACAGCAAAAATCAATATAAAGAGTAAAATCAATATAAACGACCTTGATCGACTCATAGCACGGATAAAGGAAGCCAATCATATTGCAGAGGATGCGAGAGATTCCGCCGATGAGCAGGTAGATCACAACTGCGGCTAGTACAATGTAGAAGAGCTGAAGATTGAGATGACTGCATGTTTTCTCTGTCTCTTCATTTAGCTCCTCTCTCTCCCTTCTCTCTCTCCCTTCTCTCTCTCCACTCTCCTTCTCTCTCGTATTATTTTTCCCACGATTGCCGACTTCTCTCTTACTCTCCGAGTCTCCCTCGATTACTTTATCCTCTTCTATCCTCCATTTGGCTCCTGTCCTTCTCTTTGTCACTCTCTCACTCACTCTCTTTTTCTCTCTCCCTTTCTATTTCTCTTTGTCACTCTCTCACTCTCTCACTCTCTCTCTCTCTTTCTCTTTCTCTTTGTCACTCTCTCACTCACTCTCTCTTTCTCTCTCACTCTCTCTCTCTCTACCTTGACTCGCTCGAGCTCAGTCTTCTCCTCGAGTTGCTTCACGTATGCATCGAAGGTCGGATGGCGTAGTTTATTAAGGAAGTCGTGCAGCTTTTTCTGAATGAAATTGAAGAAGAAAAAGATAAACTGTTAAAAAATATTTTCCTTTCATTAATTTCCTAGTCGCGACAATTGCACTGAAAATGAATTGATAACTCCTCTTCCAATTTGTTTGCAATATTTCGAGAATAGAACAGCACCTTTTTATTACATAAAACTCTTTGTCCCTCTCTCTCCATTTCTCTTTTTCTCTCTGTCGCTCTCTCTCTCCACTTCATTCTTTCATTCTATCCCTCTCTGTCCCTTCCTCTACTTTTCTCTTTCTCTCTTTCCCTCTCTTTACATCTTTTCGTCTTTACTTTTCACTGTCGTTCTCTCTCTCTCTGTCTCTCTCGTTACTCCTTCCTTTCTCGCTCTGCGTTTTACTCTCTCGTGCTTGCTCTCTTGCTCTCGACCCGTCTTTCTCAACCCTCCCCCTCCTACCTTGTTTCGCTCGCCGAGAGCATTCTCCTCAAAGGCCTTTACGAAGTCGTCGAATGACAGAGGCGCTTGCTGTTCGGAAGACATGTATCTTGAATATGAGAAGTCTATTTTATAGGGGGTTGAGGGGCTTGCCTGGGCCCCGCATAGCTCTAATCCCCCAGACTCGGCCGAATCCTCTCCCGCCGTTAGGAATATTGGTACATCGGTTATTAAACCGATAAAAAAATACTAATAAAAGCAAAAGGTTAACAGAGAGAAATAAAGAAAGAGAGAAAGAGAGAGAGAGAAAGAAAAAGAGAGAACGAGAAATTGTATCGGCAAACACACATGTAAAGATGTATGTAAAATCAAAAGATCCTTAAGTCGCATTGCACTTTTCGCTGCTCTGCTGCTCCTTTAAATGTGTTTGAAGAGATTGCGCCAGCTGATGGAATTGCACAATCTGACAATGAGCAGCGGAAAAGAGATTGTGCAATGATGGCTATTGGAAGCAATTGATTGAGTAAGTTATTTTTCTTGCCGCGGACAATGAGACCATGGCAGCGCTCTCTCTGTCTCTCTCTTACTCTCGCTCTCTCCTCTCTCGCTCTCTCTCTTTCTCTTTGTCTCTCTCTTTCTCTCGCTCTCTATTCTCTCCCTCTCTCTCCTCTCTCGCTCTCTCTCTCTATGTCTTCTTCTTTGTCTCTCCCATTCGAGCAGCACCCATAGAGGGTTTGATGTTGATTCGATCTTCTTTATTAATTCAGAGCGTTATTGTGGAGAGTATAAAGCACTCTTCATTGTTTTTATTGGCCGAGATAAAATGGAAAGAAAATAAGGAAGAATTATTCATATTGTCTCACACGACAAATATAATTCAGTTCTACATGTCCTTTCATTATACATATGTACAAGAACATAAAATTTCCCGAAATGTTCTTTGCCTTTAAACTTTTCTCTCATACATTCTCCACTTTTCTCTCTCTCTCTCTCTCTTTCTCTCTTTCTCTCTCTCTCTCTCTCTCTCTCTCCTTTCAAGCACTATTCCACTGGAAAGCCTCTGGCTTTATCCCCGAGAAGAGTGCCTGTCGCGTGCTCGGAAGCTTGTTCGGTTCTTCTGTCAGAAAACCTGAAAGACGGGTTAGTAATATTTTGAAACTAAATAAATAATTTTAAAAAAAATTGACATTTAGGAAAACCAATATAGGAATGTTTGTATATCCAAAAATTAAAAAAATTATAAAAAATTTCCGCAAACCTCGAATCGATTAAGCAGATTGGCGAATAAGAGATAGAGCTCTACGCGCGCGAGACCCTCGCCGGGGCACGCGCGCTTCCCGACCGAGAAGGGCATGAACTGCTCGATCTTGCGAGAATTTCCCGCGGCATCCACAAAGTTGTCCGTGTGTCCCCCGAACCCCCCCCCCCCCCCCCTGTAAACCTTCACAATGTAGTAGACGGGAAAGATTTGCAAGATTGGCTCGACAATAGAGTCCAAGACAGCAAAGACAGCGAACACCTGAAAAGAACATGAAAATATTTTGTTGTTGTCACTGCTGTTATTCCCATAGAAATTCTTAAATTGTCTTCGTCAACATTTTTATTTACTTAGCCAATAAAAATCTTCTAGCCGTCCAGTAAGTGAGCCATTTTTTGTTGTCGTCATTGTGGTTGGCGCGAATCGCCTGAAATTATGGAGTTAAATTTTACTGTATCATGTGTGGTGACACCATATATTAAATGGTGTAATACATTATTATTATTATTATTAAAATAGTTTTGACTTAATATATTTAAAAAAAACAAATTAACAGCAAAAATCAATATAATGAATAAATCAATATAAACAACCTTGATAGACTCATAGCACAGATAAACGAAGCCGACCATGGTGCAGATGATACGAGAGACGCCGCCGATGAGCAGGTAGATCACAACAGTACAATATAGAAGAGCTGAAGGTTGAGATGACTCAATGTATTTTTTGTCTCTTTCTCAATCTTCTCTATCTCTCTCTCTCTCCACACTCCTCTCTCCTTCTCTCTCGTATTCTTTTTTCCACATATGCCTACTTTTCTCGTGCTCTACCCGTCTCACTCCATTACTTCCTGCTCTTCTATCCGTATGGCTCCTGTCGGTCTCTCTCTCTCTCCCTTTCTCTTTCTCTTTCTCTCTCTTTCTTTTTCTCTCTCTCTTTCTCCTTATCTTTCTCTCTCTCTTTCTCTCTCTCTCTCTACCTTTACTCGCTCGAGCTCAGTCTTCTCCTCGAGTTGCTTCACGTATGCATCGATGGTCGGATGGCGTAGACTATTAAGGAAGTCGTGCAGCTTTTTCTGGATGGAATTGATGACCAAGAAGGTAAATTGTTTTTTTAATCATTTTGTTTTGTTCATTCATTTCCCAGTCGCGACAATTAAGTTGAAAATATTTACCTCGATGACCATACTTCCAATATGTTTGCAATTTTTCGAGTATCGAATAGCCCCACTTTACTTTTTAATCAAACTTTCTGTATCTCTCCCTACTTCTCTTTTCAATCATTCTTTCTTTTTCTCCTTCTCTCTACGCTCTGCTCACTCTTTACTTTTCTCCTTCGATTTCTTTCTTTCTCTCTATACTCTCTCTGCATCTCTCTCTCTCTCGCTCTCTTACTCTCGATCTGTCTTTTTCAAGCCCTCCCCTCCTACCTTGTTCTGCTCGCCGAGAACGTTCTCCTCGAAGGCCTCTACGGCGTCGTCGAATGTCTGATGGTGGTCTTGCTGTTGGGATGACATGAATCTTTCTTTTGATGTATGATTCGGCATGTGAAAACGTTTCTGAAGTACTTTTTTAAGCCTTCTTATTATACAGAACGAAATTTCCCATATAAATCCAAACTTTTAATAAAATTATGTATGAAACATTTGAAGATCTCCATGAGAGCTCTTAGATGATATACTTACGATTTTGTAATGTTAAGATTGAGCGTAGTTATGGATCGACGAATGCGCTTGCACTTTGTCTCGGCGACCGAAAATGCGCCATTTTGACCGACTCGGGCGCATTTTTCGCAAGGTGTGCCTATCGGAATTTTTTAAATGAAAATTAATTCTTGTAGCAAATTTCACGCGCTACAACATATCAAAAAACTGCAAGGTACACTTTCCATAAATGAACAAAAATTTGCCAAAAAGTGGTCATAAAAATGTTCAGGGCCGTGTTTTGGGTCGAAAATGGATTTTTTGAAAAAAAATTTTACCCAAGATCAAAATTGAAGTGCGTCCAACGGGCTATCGAACAGTATCTCGAACAGTATCTTTGTTTTCGTGAAATTCGGAAAATTAGAAAGTTATGGTTCATCATATTTTGAAGGGTACTGTACTGTTTCTCAAACGGAATTTTTCTGAAAAAAATTTAAATGTACGGCATGTTGTAGAGGACGTCGAGTTGTATTGGTGAGCCAATTTTCATAAACGAAATTGAAAAAAAATTCCCCAGGGCAGCACTCAATAATGCCTTGCTCGACTCTTATGGAGAGGCTGTCTTAACTGACGTGTTGAACCGTTTTTGAGACGGTATTTGATAAAGATGTAGAAAAGTCTCATGAGGGATTCCGGATATCGCTGGCTGTATTTTAGCATCGGATAGAGGCTATCCTTCATTTCTCAATCTCCTCTCTCTTTTGTACACACACATATACACCTTCATAATAAATTCAGTGCGTTTTTGTGTAGACCTTTATTTTCTATTTGTTTATTGGCCGAGATAAAATGGAAAGAAAACGAATCAACAACAAGGAAGAATTATTCATATTGTCTCGCACGACAAATACATTCAGTTCTGCATGTCCTTTCATTATACATATGTACAAGAACATAAAATTTCCCGAAACACTCTTTGCCTTTAAACTTTTCTTTCATACATTCTCCATTTCTCTCTCTCTCTCTCTCTCTCTTTCTCTCTTTTTCTCTCTCTCTCTCTCTCATTTCAAGCACTATTCCTCTGTCGTAGCCGGCACTGGAATGCCTCTGGCTTTGTCCCCGAGAAGAGCGCCTGTCGCGTGCTCGGGAGTTTGTTAGGTTCTTCTGGCAAAATCTGAAGGACGAGTAAATAAAATTACGAAGACAAATAATTAATATTAAAAAAATTTGTTGCATTTAGTAATACCCAAAAATTAAAAATAAAAATAAAAATTTCCACCAACCTCGAATCGATTAAGCAGATTGGCGAGGAAGAGATAAAGCTCGACGCGCGCGAGACCCTCGCCGGGGCACGCGCGTTTCCCGACCGAGAAGGGCATGAACTGCTCGATCTTGCGCGGATTTCCCGCGGCGTCCACAAAGTTGTCAGGATTAAAGCGCGATGGATTCGGGAAAAGCTGCGAGAAGTCACATTGATTTTCGCTAAATTTTGTCATTCACACTACCTAATAATATTCATAAAGAATTTTTTTTTAAAGAATATGTTATTTCAAGGATGCAATAAATAAAAGATGATTGCTTAAACAAAATTGAACAAGCTAAAAATTATGATAATTTAATAAAAAGAAATTGAAATCCAACCTTTTCGTCGTAGAGCATTAGCGAGATCTGCGGACAGATTGGCGTGCCCTTCTGAATGCGATGCCCCGCGACAACCACTTCGCGGCCCGTCTTACGGAGCAGATTCTGGGGGATGATGTTGGCGCAGCGCTGTGTTTCCTTCAAGGTTGTTCATGTACATCCGCTCCCTCGCTCTCTCTCACTCTCTTACTCTCTCTCTCTCTCTCTCTCTTGCTCTCTTTTTCTCTCTCTCTCTCACTCTCTTGCTCTCGCTTTCTCTCGCTCTCTCTCTCTCTCACTCTCTCAATCACTTCCTCTCTCTCTCGCTCTCTCTTTCTCTCGCCCTCTGTCACTCTCTCTCTCTCTTCGTCCCTCAGTGCTCTCTCATTCTGTTCCTTATCTTGTCCTCCTTCCTCTTTTCCCTCTAACATTAATGATCGCATTGATGTAAGGCAGCCTGCTTCGATCTTCGAGATCTACAAGGCGACTCGAGCCAATGACGCGGTCGAGTTCGTCGTGCGCACGCGATTGCACCTGACAATGAATACGCTTTTGACTCTAATGGTATTAAATCTAACGATTTTTTTCCCTTTACGCCTTCCTGAGACAGTGTACAATATAAAATAAAGTTGCTATAAAGTTTAAATATGAATATATATATATATATATATATATATATATATATATGTACATATGTGCAGTGGAATGTCGACTTCACAAGATGACTTTTCATTTAGACACACTTTTAAGAAATATCATCCTTTTTCAATAATTTATATAACTGTTATTGAGAAACTTTTTAAGGCGAAATTCTGTGCAAAAAGAGCTTTGGAGAATGCGTTAAAAAGAAGAAGAAGAAGAAGAAAGAAACTGACGTCAGGATTATGAATAAGATGAACGACGGCCCACGCGAGAGTCGACGCTGTCGTCTCGAGGCCGGCGAGCCAAAGGTCGAAGCAGACATTCTCCAGCTGCTTGCGGCTTCAAAGTATTCATTTAAAAAGTATCTTTTGTATAACTAATTAATAGTGTAAAAACTGTAGGTTGCAATTATTTATCGCTTGACGCAGCATCAGAAAACCATCGTGTCTTCGTACTTAATTTCTTCTTCTTCTTCTTCTACTTCTTTTCTCTCCATATGAACACTAATAATTTCAAGTAAAAAAGCGCAGGATATTAAATGTCGCAGTTCAAACACCCGCAGCGTGAAAATAGCACACGCATGAATGAGAGTGCGAAAGAACGCGGCAATTTCAAATCTCATAACTTTTTTGGTGATCTCCCTCCTTTAAACAAATTAGTAGCAAAATGATTGACCGCAGTTCATATGTGTTTGTTTGTATGTATGTGTGCTAAAACGCAAACACTGTTTGCATAATCGATTTCAATTTTCCTGACTGTTGTAACAACATCTTTCTAAATGACATGCTCTCTTTCCCTTGTGTCAAACATGAAGGTGCGAATTGAAGACTGAGCTTTTTCGGTTCCTTGAACTAGCCAACTGACTGGAAGGTCGTGTCTTCCTCGCCTTCGCGCGCTCGCATCTCCTTGAGATAGGCCTCGCAAAAGTCGGATGAACCCTCGGAGTCAAAGTCAATGTCAGCCTCGTGATTCTTGATCTGGAAGGGCGATGATATATAAATGATCTACTTGACAAATAAAGAATAGCTATTTATAACAGTACTATTCATTATAATAATGATTACAAAATAAAATGCGTACCTGTTTGGCGAAAAACGCAAAAACGGCATCTTTCACATCGCGGAACACCTGGAGACGACGTCCAAAGAAGGGAATTTTGCTGAAAAAAGTGTGGATATTATGAGCAGTTCTACCTGCTTTCTTTAACAAATGAGTTTTAAAAAATGTACGAATAAAAAGAGCGAAGGAAATTTTGTAAAAAAAAAAGATGTCATGTGTGACTCTTACCACAGGATTGGCACGGAGAACGCGACCATAGTGAGCGGGTCTGAGAATGCGCGCGTTTGCTTGTTCAGAAGATCGCGAAGCTCGAAGAACTCGGAGACGTTCGTCTGCATTGGGGAGTTTTTTTATTTTTTTTTTTTTTACAAATTCTTTTACGAATTGAGAGAGCCTCGGCAAGCTCCGCTCACCAAGTTTACGAATATTTTTTTCCGCGTTTAAGAGACACACGATTTTCGTTGAATTCTTACCGAATTAGTACACTGCACTATTAGTTATCTTTTCCTCGTAACTATCAATAAAATAAGAATTCATTTTTTTCATTCTTTACCTCATCAAAGCGATAGCCGAAGATGGTCGAATTGATGACCGAACCAACTGTTCGATCGATAAGATCGCTAATCTATAAAATAACATTGATTCTGTCTTTTACTAGATAATAAACAATGCGAAAAAAAACAGTTGAAAAAGTTAAGGTAAACCTTGAAAGCACCGCATTTCGCATTGTCCTCAAACATTTGAAGCATATGCGACGCTTCTGCTAACACCTGTATCGATTTTCGATTGATTTTATTAATCGACAAAAAACTTATGAAAAATAAAACCAGAATTTTTCATGTTTTACAAAAAAAAATAAAATGTTTTATTAAGATTGATTGAAAAAAATTAAAGTTAAATCAATAATAAATAAATAAAGTCGCAGACTCGATCTTGCATGGCTGCCTTGCCGAGCCCGAAATCGCGTAGAGTGTGCAGCGCGAAGCGTCGCTGCTCGAGCCATACCTGCCCAGACGCATCGATCACGCCGTAGTTGCCGTCTTTAAATTGTTTTAAATTCAATTTTCCCGCCAATTTTGACTTTTCAAATCCATCTCGGTCCCGTATGGAAGACTGGCATTCTAGTAGAGACAGCATTCACTCACCTCTAAAGAGCTCGTTGAGCTGGCCGAAATGGTGTCGATCAGCGTAAGCGTCGCCTTCCTTTATGAAGGCTTCCTGGGAGAAAAAAAAATGCAATTTAAATTACTAATTAAATTATTAAGTATTAATAAAAAATATTTAAAAAAAACCTTTTTTACCTTAATGGTTTTACCTTAATGGTTTTACTTTAATGGTTTTACCTTAATGGTATCCCAGTCGTTGACAGTAACGATGGCCTGTGCGCCTATCCAGTACGTGTACACAGCGCCATACTGCTCCTTCCATCCCTGGAACAAGATTGTATCTCTCTTTCTCTCGCACTGTCGCTCACTCTCTCTCTCTCTCAATTGTTTACTCTCGTTCTTCTGCTCTCTCGTTCTCTATCTCTCTCTATCACCCTCTATCTCTTTCTGCTCTTCTCACCCACACCGTTCTCAAAAGGTGACAGCAAACAACAATCTCCAGCGATCTTTCATAATATCAATTGAAGTTTTCGATAATTAATAAAGTTATAATTAGGACTAATCAAGAGAAAGAAAGCACACTTTGCTATTGCAGAGAACAAGAACAAAGTGAGAAATTATTAAAAAAAAAAGCGGGGAAAATAAAGAAAGAAAAAAGTTACTTTGAGGGAGTTGAGCCCCGGTCCATCTCGAAGCATCGGAATAATGTTGCCGATGAGCGGCACTGGCAAAGGGCCTAAACTATATATATGTATGTACATATATATAGTTGGTCAACTCTGTATTAGGAAAGCGTTTTTTAAAGGGAAGTATTATCAGACGAAACTTTGCGATCATACATAAATTAAGCAATGAATTATCCTAGTTATATATAGAAGGGGGAATCCTTTCGCAAGAGGAATCATACGATTTGAAGAATCAAGATCACATTTGTATCAAACCGCGCTCAAGTTGTTTCCTGGTCTCGCTCTTCGCCGACTTCTCTATTAGTTATAAATTTGTCAGCAATTTTGGTGCAAGGGGCAATTTAGACAGAGGCGAACACAGAGACTGGATCATGGTGTTCGCGGCTTGGTCTAGATGATTTGTTTTCGTCAGATACCTCCTTTAAGTTCGTATTCATGCATAGATACATATTTAGTTTCCAGCAGTCATTGTGTTTTAGTTAAGAAATCCAACCTGGTGGATAGTTGCGTCGCTTCCAGTAGAGTTCATAGAACAGGCCGGCTGCGATCGCGGTGAAGAGAAGAAAGAGGAGCATTTTTTAGAAGCCTGAATTTGACAAAAATGTATGTACATATACATATACATACATATTTATGTAAATACATACGCGTTTACAGCAAATATATTAATAGTAAAAATGCGGGAATGGGGTGACTAGAGAGGGTGTGTTTCTATTTTCATACCCTAAACCCTAGGCATGCGTAACTGCCGAATGACATTCTGAAAGATTCTTTTCTTGCGATGGAAAAAAGAACTCTAATGCGGGAGCACATTCAAAGCTGTTTATCAGTTGGTCTCGGCTCGTATAAATGAGAACAGAGCGTGATTCGATACACCATATGCATGTATCTTACTCCTTCTTATCTTCCAGCCTTGCCTCATCTCTCTCTCTCTCTCTCTCTCTCTCTCTCTTTCTCTTTTTCTCATGCAATCTCTGTTTATGTCTATGTCTCCCTACTTCAAGAATAGAACTCACGAGTAAGCCAAAAATAAGGGAAATCTGTGATTTCTGACCGTGATAATCACCACTCTCCTTCCAAACGTTATATTTTTGATATCTCAGTTATAAATCAGAAATACTCAAATTGCGATAATGGATAGCCGGAACTGGAAAGGATTGCGAAAACACAAGAATGAGTATGAAATGAACTTTTACGGGGCGGACTTTGGCTTTTTGAGTGTTTCGCAATGCTCTTCAAGGAATTCAGTTGTTTTCTTCTTCTCTTCCTTATTCAATCTTTCATTCACCGCGCTCAACGTCCAAACGAACAATGTTATTAAAAATAAAATATGAACAATATAAGAGAAGTTCACTGTGACGAGGAACGAGTTCCTGCCGCCACTTTCATCGATATTGGCGAAAGAACAGAAAAGCAACAGGCTAGAGATCTTTGTTTGTTTGCGCACCACTCTCATTTCTTACTTTTTCTTTCTTCTCTTTCTTCGTCTTCTTCGCCATTTCTTAACTCCCTGTGACTCGAAAAATGTGTTTGATTTATGTAACTCGGAGACAGAAACAAGACAATGTTGTTGTGTGCTGTACAATGCATCATTGAACATTTACAAATAGACAATGAAAAAAAACCACTCGCATTGATGTGATGTACTTACTGGAGCACAAAGTATTCGAGTAAAAAATCATTAGCACATGTATATGTATATGTAAGAGTATTATAGCTTCATATAAAAAAACAAAACATTATTTTACAGACTGAATACTTCAAATAAGAATACTTCGCCTTATTGTTGAAACATCCGGAAAGAATTCTTTATTGTTATTTTTGTTATCTGCTGTCATTTGATGTCAACGTATAAAAAAAGTAATTTGAAGATGATGTAATATGAAATAATGATTGAAAAACGATGAAAAACGACGCACTTTGTTTCTTGAATCTTCGTCATGAACGGGAATTTTGCTCGCAGATTGGAAGTGGGAAAGGAGGAAGACAAAGAATGAGAGGCAAGCGATGCCGAGAGGATGTCTTGTGAACAATGAGAGCTCTTGTACTATCTGCACACCGAATAGTATTTTACAAAAGACATATTAATTTCACCTTCCTAATTACATTTTTCTTTTCAAGATCTTTTCAGCCTTTGTTATTTCATGAAATTCAAGATGTTTTACTCACAACTTTCATTCCCGTTCTTCTTCGTTTCGGTGGCAAGGAATCGAAGAACTTCTGCGCCTTTCCCTGAATGTTATGCAGTCTATGTTTTCTGAGAACATAACTATTCGTATCTTTTTTCGAAGGGAAGACAATGTCCTACGATCTCAAGGCCGCAGAGAACGCTGCTTACGGGCCATTCTTCGGCTATCTTGGCATTGCGCTCGCGCAGGTTGCTGAATTTTTCTTTATTTTCTTAAATTTCCTGCTTATTATAATAAAAAAACCAGTATTGATTTATAAACTTAAAATTAGCGTCTAAATTAGCGCCATTCTGAATATGTTTTGCCTGATTTTTGAAAAAAAAAACCAAAACGTTCCCGCCCGCACTTTTAGGGTCTCACCGTGCTCGGCGCGGCGTATGGAACGGCCAAGTGCGCCGTGGGCATCTCGGCCATGAGCGTGCTTCGGCCCGAACTCATCATGAAGTCCGTTATGCCCGTCATTATGGCCGGCATCATCGGCATCTACGGTCAGGGAGAGGTGGTATACTTGGGTGGGAGATTATGGTAGGGCAGTAGCTGTTTATCACTACGATATTAGATCAGACGGGCCTGGGTAAATGACATACATATGTATGTACATACGTATTTATATATTTCTATGTATCTCCTTGGAGACAGTTTGAAGCAGCTCCCGTATAGTTTGACTTTCGGTGGAAAATGGAATCTTAAAATTCGAGCAACATTTGTGCAAGCTTGCGATAAATGATGTATATGTATGTATATAAGTAAAGATGTGAAAAAAAAAATTATAACTAACGTCTCTTCGTAGGCCTCGTCGTTTCAATGATCATTTCGAGCAAGATGCAGTCAGCAATGGACGGGTACACGTTGTACAAGGTTAAAAAAAATATTTTTTTTAAACTCCTTAACCGTGCCAACGAATAAAATATAAAAAAACCTAACTTTATGCAACATTTTATATGGCAAAAATAGTGCTATGGCGATTTATGATGTACGTTTATAGAAGAATAAAAAAAAACGCTATTGGAGAATACTTCAAAATAATGCGAGGAATTCGGCTCTGACATTCGTGGGGACCGGAGTTTTTTTTGGCTGTCAGTTCATGGATTCCCTGTTCCACCACCACCAGGGCTTTGGCCACCTGGCGGCCGGCCTGACAGTGGGCGTCTGCGGATTGGGCGCGGGCTGGTCCATCGGCGTCGTCGGCGACGCGGGCGTCCGCGGCACGGCGCAGCAGCCGCGTCTCTACGTCGGCATGGTGCTCATTCTCATCTTCAGCGAGGTTTCCTTTTTTGCAATCTCATTTAAAGTAGCTAGTGAAAATTTGCATAAAATGTATGTTCTAAATTCCCACAAATATGATCCCAAAGTGGGCGCTAAAGCCGATAGGTACATTGAAAAAGAGATAAGATATACCTCTGTTCATCGAGCGGATAAAACAAATATTGATAGCAGGAGCGCCTAAAACTTATTTTCTCAAGAGGATTAGTATATAGGAGCCAAAAACTCCTTACCTGGCGAGAGAGCATGGGATCTCGAGGCACAATAGGCAGGAAAAAAATTGAAATAGATTTCAGTTTCGTGCCACTATAAAATCCCATAAATTCAATGCTTCCTTATTGAAAACCCTCTTTCTTTGTTCAGTATGAATTATCCTCTTGGTCACTTTTAGGTTCTTGCGCTCTACGGAATGATCGTCGCGCTCGTTATCTCGACGTCGAAATAGAATGAGAAAGAGAGAAGAAGACTTTTACAAATTTTCAATTTTACAACAAAATAATTTTCTTTAAAAAAAAACTACCAACACTGTAGCATTTTCATTCTGAAACTCCTTTCTTGGTTTTTCCGATTCATGAGAATTACTGCTGGTTTTTCAATAAAAAAAAATTCAATATGTTATAAGCTCATTGTAAATTCGCAGTACTCCAACGACTAAAAAAATCGCCTTATTGTTTTCATGCTGACAAATTGATGTGATTCTGAAATAAATCTCTAAAACTATTTGTGATTTATGCACTATTCTTTTGAAGTGGCTATGATGGAGCACGCGCCAGTTGTGAAGGAGAGATCTTTCACGGTCACAGCACGAGTGGAGAGAGGGTGCAGAGACATTGGAGAGTCTCGCAGAGAAGCAGAGCAGAACATGTTGTTTGCACTTGCTCGTTTGATCTGTTTTTACCTTTCTTTCTTTCTTCCTCGTTTTACTTCTCGCCCACACTCTCTCTCTTTCACTCTCTCACTCTCTTTCTCTCTCCTTCTTTCTATCTTTTTCTCTCTCTCTCTGTTCTCTCTCTCTCTCTCACTGTCTGCTTGCTTCATTCGCTCTTCTTTTCCTTCTCTCAATTTCCTTTCTTCTACCTCTCTATCTCACTTTCTCTCTGTCTCACTCTCTCTCTCTCCAATCAGTCGATATGCTGCCCTGCTTTTCATCTCTGCCACACCTCATGACTATTCCTCTTTTCTTGCACTATGGCCACAACTACTCGAAGCGTTCCCATTTATAAAAGAGTCTCTGTTTGGCAATGTCATCACGGCGAGTCGCCTTTCTTTGTAGTAAAAGAAACAGTGCGGCCATTATGTTGTTAAAATTAATTTTGTTCGAATGCATCTGGTGTGTGCAGTCCCGTCACAATTTCGGTATACATCTTTGTACATACATACACATGTATCTCGTTCTCTGTCTCTCTCTCCCTCATTTTTGGTCTCTTTATTTTGCTCTCTCATCCTTTGCCTTTATCTCTCTCTCTCTTTCTCTCTCTCTTTCTCTCTCTCTCTCTCTCTCTCTCTTCTCTCTCTCTTTTTCTCTCTCTCTCTCTCTCTTTCTCTCTCTCTCTCTCTCTCTCTTTCTCTCTCTCTTTCTCTCTCTCTCTCTCTCTCTTTCTCTCTCTCTCTCTCTCTCTCTCTCTCTCTCTCTCTCTTTCTCTCTCTCTTTCTCTCTCTCTCTTTATCTCTCTGTCATTCTCCGGCTCTCTAATTGCTTCCATGAAATGTTCTGTGTCTAGTAGAAAGCATCATGCTGTTTCTGCTGGCACTCATCATTGGCGCCGTGCTCTTCCATGAATTATACTGGAAACGCCGACGTTTGCCGCCAGGTAAAAAAATTATTTATTTATTCTTCTTCTTGTATTGTTCGTTTAAAATTTTCGCAGTTTTCTGTAAACGTATGGACAAAGAACTACGATTTAAAAAAAAAAAAAAACATATTAAAAGGTAACATATAAAAGCCATCCTCCAATCGCAGGCCCGCTGCCGCTTCCTCTCCTCGGCAACATACTCTCCATGTTCCGCGCAAGCAACAGCCTCAGTGTGCTCCATGTCAGCTAACAACCTCGTATCATCTTATCACCAGACTTGATTTGGCTGATATGAACATGCACACATTTCATTGCTTTCTATCAGCCATAGCCAAATTTAAGACGCCAAGTATATCTGCAGGCGTATTAATGAAAATAGGCAAATCAATGTATTATTTGGTATGCAAATGATTCACGTATTCTTCCTTACCATTTGGCTTATGCTCATAAATAGTCATGTAAAAAAAAATTCCGTTAAACACCTAGAGAAACGATGACTTTTCATCCAGAAATGGAAAGAACAATACGGCAACGTCTACTCGTACTGGCTGGGCACGACGCCCATTGTCGCGGTCAACGACTGGGCGTCCATCAAGGTTGTGGAAAAGGAGCACGATTGGAATTTCCCTTAATTTTTATGACAACAAGCATTAAATTCACCTCTCCATAAATCGCATCTCTCGCCCGTGAATCGGGCAAAACGGCGCGAATTCAAAAATGATTTTTGCTCTTTTAAATTAAAATGCAAATTTGCACAGGAAACCTTCATAAAAGACGGCGACACGTATGCTGACCGTGCCGTGTTTGGCAAATTCTCCGAAATGTGGCGAGGTACGTTCATTCCTTTTTTTACAAACCAAGGTAAATAAAAAATGAAAATAAATTTGAAATTCGCGCCTTATAAGAAATTTTTAAATGTTAAAAAAATTTAGGCGGCAGTTTCGGCATCGTCGAAACGTCCGGGCACGTGTGGCAAGAGCAGCGTCGATTCGCGCTGACAACTCTACGCAACTTTGGCCTCGGCAAGGCGGCCATGCAGCAGAGGGTCAGTCAGGAAGCATTTCAGTCTATTTCAATTTCTGCTAAAAGCTTACTTTTTAATTTTTCGTTTCACATACACAATTGTAACTTTCAGAACAACTTTGAATGAAATAATAGAAATATTTACATATATTCTGCGATAAATACTAAATAAAAGTTTGTATTATAAAATTACATATATAAACATTATCGTTTACGCTTTGCTTTTGAAGGTTCTCGCTGAAGCGGAATACATGCTACGTGTTCTTGAAGAGGACGGAAAAGCCGGTCCGATCAAGGTTCGTCCTTCTCACTCTCTCTCTCTCTCTTTCTATCTCTCTCTCTAACACACTTTCTCTTTTTGTATGTTCCTTTTCACACTATATTATCTTCTTCTCGTTTTTCACACTCTCGAAAAAAAAATAAAAAGAATTTTTCCTCCAGATTACCAGCTATTTGGACAGAACTGTCGGCTCCGTCATCAATCTCGTGATATTCGGCTATCGCTTTGATGATGTTAGTTTCTTTGTGTCTTTAAGATATTTTTAATTTACTTGATTAATAATTAACTTCAGCAACAAAAAAATAGATTTTAGCACAAGACATTTACAGAAACACACAATTAGCAAGTGACCATGCATTTCTGCTTTAAAACCTGTGTCCTGAAAAAAACACCGTTATCATATGTATGTATGTTCAGTTTTTTCGCTGTTTATCTCTTTAAATGTTACTTTAAGGATAGATTAGAGTTTTTTGCTTGTCGAGGGAAGTAGCGATGTCAGGCTGCCTTGACAGACTACTTACTCACAGACATTTCCAATTGAAAAAAAAATTAGACGAAAATGCACATCACTGTCTCGAATTGTTCAAGAAACCTAAAACCTTTGTCTCCTCCAGGAGAATTACGCAGAGTTCTATCGGCTTCGTCAAATGTTTGGCGAGCAGGAAAAGGCCACAAAGAATCCTGCTGTCATGATGATGGTTTTCTGCATGCCGTTGAGGCGCGTATCCTCTCTCTCTCTCTTTTTCCTGTGAACTAATTTAGTTCTACTTCACTTATTTTGAAATGTTCGCATTAATTGTTATATCGTTTAATTCGTGTTACATTTTCAGACATCTTCCATACTTCAAGGACAAGTACAATCTCATGTGGAAGATTCGCGACGAGCTCTTTGGCTTCATCAATAAACAGGCAAGGGAACAAGCGCCGTTATTTTGCAAAAAAAAAATTACAAAGGTTGTTTTCATCTAACAATGCGGTGCTAAATTATTGTAACAATATACTACAACTACTGCGTCGGAACGCAAAGTGTTAATTCGCAGTAAGCTAATTCGATATATTCTGCTCCAACTACAACGGGACACAAATTGCAAATTCGTTCTTTATTCTAATTCGTAGATTTCGATATTCGTAGATTGCTGCCCACCGCAAAGAGATCGACTACGAGTCGGAGTCATCTTCCGACTTTTGCGAGGCGTATCTCAAGGAGATGCACGCGCACGAAGACGAGGCTGATTCGACATTCTTGTACGGTATTTTCAAAATACAACTTAATTTAATTAATAAACTAATTGATTAGAGAATCTACTTAGCATTGCTTGTCCCCTATTGACCGGGTTTGCGCGGAGCGGCGGGGTGGGCGGTGGGGGTGAGATTTTGGGGTGCGGTTTTTTTAGGATGGAAAATGACTATTGGGGCTACGATATGGTATGGGTTTCGGATTTTTGGGATTTGGGTTTGGGGGTGGCGCCCAAGTTGCAACTTTTTGGCGCGCGCTTGCGCTGGGTTGGCAACTTTGAGCGTTTGCATCTTTTGAATGGAGAGGAATTGGGTGAGGAAAAAAACAGTGGCTGATAGGGAATGTCTTCAAGATTAATAGGACACAAATTGGGCAAATTCCGCCTGAGGGTCTTTCCTGTGGGCGTGGCCAAACTTTTACCCCGTTTTTTGGCCCTTTTTTGCTCGGTATTTGCTCACTATCTCAAAATCTGTACCTGCGCATTTCTTGCTTTCGACATATATCATGTAGTTTTTGACGGCGCATCGACTGATCTATAGCTGATCTACTGAAAGTACCTAGATCGATAAATACGAGGCAAAAACTGGCGGAACCATTTTGTTAGGAGCGAACTTTGAGAAATCAATTCTCGGAGAATTGGGACCGGAGCGGGATGGGACATTTAGAATATTGCAGAGTTTTAGGAGACCTTTGAAATGAGCGTACTCGCGTTTGGCTGGGATTGCGGAAAAGTACCCTGAGGGGGCCGTGAAATGTCGAATTTGTGGGAGGCCATTTCCGCGATTTTGTTTTCTCGGGGATTGGCCTTATGGCAACATGTTATATATGATTCTGTAGCTCTCGAGAAGACGAACAACTTTGTCATACAAAACGTTTTCATACAACGACGTTTTTGATCTACTTTTGGGGTCAGGATGTTTAGGGCACTTTTTCGACCTTAGCTATCACTGACACTTTTTGGCGCATATTTTTATTCGAATAGAGCCTAAAATTAGCTATCGAATTATGGGTTAACCGTCTGTATTCGTTCAGGCATATTCGAGATATGAATTATTTTGTGGCCTTTTGGTGCATTTTTATCGCTCCCAGAATTTCTAACGACCCAGGTTCGGAGTCGCGCGCGGGCAAACCCTTTTGCGCGCTTTTGTGTGAACCCTAATCAAACTAAACCTATGCTAGGACATAGCCAAGTCTCCAAGGGAGATTATGGGCGGAAAATGTGATACCAGGTCCCCCCATAGCTCCGCTAGTTTATAATACTTTGAAATGCCATTATTTGTTGTAGCAAGAAATTTTTCCTCCGCCCGAACTCTTCCTCAAAAAAGGAGCTCTTGCTTTACAAATATTACTTAAAATTATAATTCTAATTTTAAAGGCTGATTTTTGACAAGCACAAAATATGATATTGCAGTGAGCAACAACTCGTGAACGTTTGCATCGACCTTTGGATGGCGGGCATGGAGACGACGTCGGCAACGCTTGCGTGGACCGTACTGTACATGATTCGACATCCGGAGGTGCGCCTACTTTTCAACTCAAGGCTTACTTAATATTTAAATCTATTTAAGGCTACAATAATGAAGTCTTTAAGGCTGTACTTTAATCTCCGTTCATATGAATAATTACCCTTGTTTAACAGAGCAACTTCAACGTGTAACCATATAAATATGTAAATAATTAAATAAATAAATAATTTAAATAAAAAAATAAATAAATAACTAGATAAATAACTGAACTATAAAGAAATAATTACAAGAATAACTTTCCAGATACAAGCAAAGGCGCACGCCGAGCTCGACGGCGTCATTGGCTCGAGCCGCCTCATCGACATGGACGACCGCATTCGGCTGCCGTACGTCAACGCGATCATTAATGTATGATTTTTTTTTAAATATTTTTTTACATTTAATTTTAACCAAATGGTATATTTTTATAGAAAATATTAAAAGAAAAAAAAATAATTATTTACAAGTACTCATCACAAGAAATCAGGAGACTCAACGATGCGCGAACATCGTCATCCAGAATCTGCTGAGGCGCACGTCGCGCGACGTCATCATCGAGGGACACGCGATTCCGGCAGGGACGACGATCGCTCCGCAGATCTCCATGCTACTCTATGATCCAGAGGTCACGATCTCTCTCTTTCTCACTGTCTCTCATCGTTTCTCTTCGTTGTCCTTCTCTTTCTCTCAATCTATTTCTCTCTTTATCTCATCGTCTCTCTTCATGATCCTTCTCTCTCTTTTTCTCACTGTTTCTCTTATCGTCACACTGCATTTTCCCTTTCGTTCGCTTTTTCTTTCTCTTTGCTTCTCTTTCTCTCATCGTCTCTCTTCATTAACCTCTCTACATCACTCGCTTTTCTCTCATTCTGTCATCTTTTCCATCTAACAGCTCTTCCCGAATCCGGAACAATTCGACCCTTCCCGCTTCCTCTACTCTGACGGCTCTCTTCGCAAGTTCGAGCAGTTCATGCCGTTCTCGGTCGGGAAGCGCGCGTGCCCCGGCGAGGGTCTCGCGCGTATGGAACTCTATCTCTTCCTCGCCAATCTGCTTAATCGATTCGAGGTGGCATATTTAATGTTACGTATATAATTTATGTATAATACATTACATATGTCTTGTTCTCCAACAGTTTAAAAAAAGTTTTTATTTTATTTTTTTATTTAGCCAGCATTTCTTTTACGATTATATTTTCAAGGGGTGTCTAATTGAAAAAAAAAAGATTTATCGTCCTTTCATGGAGCTAATTCAAAATTTATTAATGTATTCATTCTTTAAATGCTTTATATGTTGTAAACCGTTTTATTCTTACTTAAATTCTAGAATTCCAAAGTTAGTAGCGTTAAAAATTGTCCTGAAACTATTCCGCACTAAGTATGATGTTCCCCGAAACAATCTAGGAATCCTCCGTGCTCTCTGAAAGGATCGCATAATTTTGCATTGATGAAAGATGCGGCCGTAAACTAGAAAAAAAGAACATCAATGTTCAACTTCTCAAGACATTCCCGGGTCCGTTCAGATTCTGCCAGAAGACCCTGCGAATCTTCCGAATGCCGCGCAGAAGCTGCTCAGCAGTGGCAAGCCCGAGCCGTTTAACTGTGTTTTGAGACCGAGAATTGTAGCCGCGAGCTCCGAGTAAACCACGGTTGCACTGAAAAAAGTGTTTGAATTTTCCGTCGTGCGTTGATTTAAATATGTACATCAATAACGTAAATAAATTTATTTGAAGCCTACAAATATTCCATGAACATGCATGAGCGTTGAAAATGAATATGTAGATTGTTTGATTAATTTTGCATTTAATTATAGCTTATTGTTAGTAAGTGAAACTCAAAGTTCAGAGCAATTGTCCCGCTCCTGAGAACAAAACAATTGAAGCACTTATTCCTTGCCGTTGTATCAGTTGCAATTGACAAAATGTCAAATCTGTCAATCACCCTTTTTGCGATACATTTTCTTAATGTAACATTAAAATCATTAAAGTTCATATGTATGTACATCGGTTAAAATGATTCTATCGAATTTAATTATCACCATCACTGAAGTAAATTTGACATGATTTAATCCTTTCGCGATAAGCGTTCATATCATTCGCAAATCGAAGAGGTTAAGTTGTTTGGCCCTGCTCCATTTGTAAATTCGCTGTAACGCTTCATGATTGTAAAAAATAGGCTTGCAAATTACGAACATTTACATCATACACATTAATTCTCTACAAATGCAATTTGTTAAGACAAAGTGTAACTTTTCAAATTAAAGGGGCCATGCTGCACTCTAATTTTAATGTGTCGATGACCAATATTGTTGAGCAGGATAGTAAACTTAAAATTCACTGGTTTACGCCATTCTTGTTCATTAGAAACATAGTACATAAATTGTGAAGATACATTACAGAAAAAGTTATATTAAACAAACATATTAAAATAGACTCGATTTTATTTCAGTGCATCAATAGTTTACATGGAACTTTCGGCTACGATTCTTGGTTTCAAAACACAATTAAATGCTTCGGGCTTGCCACCGCTGAGCAGCGACTGTGAGTCGTTCGGGAGATTGGTGGGGTCTTCTGGCAGAATCTGCAAGCGCCGAGACGTGTTTTTTTTCTATTGCCGCGTTTTTCGTCAAAGCTTAATAGTATACGGTATGCAAGTCTTTAAAGGAAGTATCCGGCGAATAATTATACAGTAACGCCAGAGAACCAGTTTGTATGCGCGCGCTCATAAAGTTGCCTGTCGCTCGGTCGAGAGAGCATGTGAAATACATAGGAGGGCGGCTCTGACCTACCGCGCACGAAGGCGTGGCTGATTCGACATTCCTAACGGTGTTTTCAAAATTCAAGCATAATTTAATTATTTACCTAATTAATTAATTTTTCTAATAGTTTAAAATGCCCTTATTTGTTGAAGCATGAAATACCCCCGCCCGAACTCTACCTGAAAAAAATGGCGAACCTTAGCGTTAAAAACATTATTTAAAATAAAATTCTAATTTTTAAAGGCTGATTTCTGACAAGCACAAAATATGAAATTGCAGTGAGCAGCAACTCGTGAACGTTTGCATCGATCTCTGGATGGCGGGCATGGAGACGACGTCGGCAACGCTTGCGTGGGCCGTCCTGTACATGATTCGACATCCGGAGGTGCGCTGCTCTCTTCCCATCTCAAGGCTTCCTTAATATTCAAGGCTATTCAAGGCTACAATAATGAAGACTTAAAGGCTGTAATTTAATCCCTGATCATTTGAATAATTAGCTCTGTATAACCGAGCAACTTCAACATGTAACTATATAAATATGTAAATAATTAAATAAATAAATAATTTAAATAAATAAATAAATAAATAACTAGATAAATAACTGAACTATAAAGAAATAATTACAAGAATAACTTTCCAGATACAAGCAAAGGCGCACGCCGAGCTCGACATCGTCATTGGCTCGAGCCGCCTCATCGACATGGACGACCGCATTCGGCTGCCGTACGTCAACGCGATCATTAATGTATGATTTTTTTTTTAAATATTTTTTTACATTTAATTTTAACCAAATGGTATATTTTTATAGAAAATATTAAAAGAAAAAAAAATAATTATTTACAAGTACTCATCACAAGAAACCAGGAGACTCAACGATGCGCGAACATCGTCATCCAGAATCTGCTGAGGCGCACGTCGCGCGACGTCATCATCGAGGGACACGCGATTCCGGCAGGGACGACGATCGCTCCGCAGATCTCCATGCTACTCTATGATCAAGAGGTCACGATCTCTCTCTTTCTCACTGTCTCTCATTTCGTTTCTCTTCGTTGCCTCTCTCTCTCTCTCGTATTCTATTTTCTCTCTTTCTCTCATCGTCTCTCTTCATGATCCTTCGCTCTCTTTTTCTCTCTGTTTCTCTTATCTTCTCTCTGCATTTTCCCTTTCTCTCGCTTTTTCTTTCTCTTTGCTTCTCTTTCTCTCATCGTCTCTCTTCATTAACTTCTCTATATTACTCGCTTTTCTCTCATTCTCTCATCTTTTCCATCTAACAGCTCTTCCCGAATCCGGAACAATTCGACCCTTCCCGCTTCTTGGACTCTGACGGCTCTCTTCGCAAGTTCGAGCAGTTCATGCCGTTCTCAGTCGGGAAGCGCGCGTGCCCCGGCGAGGGTCTCGCGCGCATGGAACTCTATCTCGTCCTCGCCAATCTGCTTAATCGATTCGAGGTGGCATATTTAATGTTATATATATAATTTATGCATGATATCTTATTTCCTGTTCTCCTATATTAAACAAAAAAATGTTGTTTTCAAATTTAACGAGCATTTCTTTTACGATTATATTTTCAAGGGGTGCCTAATTGAAAAAAAAGATTTATTGTCCTTTCATGAAGATAATTCAAAATTTATTAATTTATTAGTTCATAAAATGGTTTATATCTCGAAAACCGTCTTATTCTTATTTCAATTCTAGAATTCCAAAGTAAATTGCGCTAAAAATTTTCCAGAAACTATTCCGCACTAAGTATGTATGATGTTCCCCGAAACATTATAAGAATCCTCTGTGCTTTCTGAAAGGATCGCATAATTTTGCATTGATGAAAGATGCGGCCGTGAAATAGAAAAAAAGAACATCAAGTGTTCAACTTCTCAAGACATTCCTCGGTCCGTTCAGATTCTGCCAGAAGACCCTGCGAATCTTCCGAATGCAGAGCAGAATCTGCTCAGTAGTGGCAAGCCCGAGCCATATAACTGTGTTTTGAGACCGAGAATTGTAGCCGGGAGCTCCGAGTAAACCACGGTTGCACTGAAAACAGTGTTTGAATATTTCCGTGCGTTGATTTAAATATGTATATACATCGCGTAAATAAATTTATTTGAAGCCTGCATGCCATGAACGTGCACGAGCGTTGACAACAAATATGTACATTGTTTGATTGTTGATTTTCGTCCACAAACATATTTGCTTTAGCGTCGATTTGGTACAAGTTTCTATACGCCTATGAAGAACATCTTCGAAAATATGGCACGCTGTCTGAGTGTCTGTGTATGTCTGTGTATTATCGATTGCGGAAGATAAAATTCGACGCCCTGATATTGAAAAGAGCAAATGAATATGTTTTTTAAGGTTTAATATTATTCTAACTTCTTTAAAATTATTTTTTGTATTTTTTCAATTTGCCTGATTATGGAAAGTGGTTTATGGAAAGGGATTCTTCTGTTTCCTACGTTCCGATAGAACGCGCCCGGTTGCCGTTAAATATTATTGTCACTCTAAATTAACTTGAAGCTGTATCAAATTGTAATTACTGCGTTATTATAACGCATCGAGAAAAAGGAATCAGAGAGTTCTTATAATTCATTACGAGTGAAGGGTAATTTTAATTTATTACTTTTAGAGTAAATTTGGAAGAAAATTTTTTTTTTGCAAAAAATTTCGAAAATTTTCAGACAAATTTCGTGAAAAAAATCTAAATTTTTTGGAAAAAAAAATTTCCTCCAAATTCACTCTAGTAGGGTTTATTAGTACCAGGAACATTTATTTTGCATAATACTCAAATTGACGCAAGTTAGCGAGGTTAAATGGGATTTTTTAACCTAGCTGCACCGAGTTCCGTGGATTCAACTAAACGCCCCAAGCTCACGGGAAAGAAAGTAAAAACGAAGAGCAGTTTATCCGACGTGAAAAACACTGCCCTTTCAAATGAAGTAGAAATTGAGGCGTTGTTCTGATGTCTATGTGCAATTAAAGGCGCTTCTATGTCTGCGACACAGGCAGAAATTCGGTTTTTGCCGAAAAACATTTCAAACAAACACATATGAAAACGTAATCTGGTCTTTTTCTATGCAGTTTGCCAAGGCAATTACAATGGTATGTCGTATTACTTATAATATTAAGTATTAAACAAGTTATGGCCGTTTAATCTATGGCACTTTTGCGCACATCACTATACAACACCCAAAGCATCCAAGCTCGGGGAAAGTCCACCACATTCAAATACAGTTTTTTAGTGATTAAAAAGAATGCTCTTTCTAACGGTATTGGTTTGGAATCGTAGTTATTATGCCTTGGTATTCAAATAGCACATCAAGAATGTTTAAGTACAAATTTTGGCCTGAAGATGAAAACTTTTCAAAAACTTTTATAACAATTTTTGTGCGCCTTTAATTAAGGAATCTATCAGTATCCTCAAAATTTAATTTGGTTCACTTTGAAAGTTTTTATGATCACTTGAACATTTACGGTTTTTTGAAAGCTCTCATGATACTACACAAGATATCCAAAGGAAAATTTTTTTAAAAATAAATTTTTTTTACTGCACGTTCGTGTACGAAGATCTCAGACAGGCTCTCTTAAATGGATAGAACTTTCAAGACGATCATTCGAAAATTCCAAGCGCCGTGCAATCATACAAGACAATGAGTAGTATCTAACAATAAGTATTCGTGTAACATTTCAAATGGCAAAAATTAATGCAATAATGTTGATACGTTGCACAAGTCTATAGAGACAATAACATATTGGAAAATGCTGCAAAAGCTCACGATCAGAAATACGTTCATGGCTCGCGTTCACACGCATTAGTTTTGTTGTCAGTTCATGCAATTTCCGTTTTTGATCCTCTAAATGTTAAATGGCTCGGGCTTGCCACTGCTGAGCAGCTTCTGCGCGGCATTCGGAAGATTCGCAGGGTCTTCTTTCTCTGAAAGTACCGGGGAATGTCTT
Organism: Allodiplogaster sudhausi; assembly: GCA_945643635.1. Taxonomy (NCBI): domain Eukaryota; kingdom Metazoa; phylum Nematoda; class Chromadorea; order Rhabditida; family Diplogasteridae; genus Allodiplogaster; species Allodiplogaster sudhausi. The sequence goes on from CALZFC010000078.1 coordinate 1,446,932, forward strand.
GAGGAGTTGAACAATTGTTGTTCGTTTTCTATTTTACGGCCGCATCTTTCATCAATGCAAAATTATGCGATCTTTTCAGAGAGCACTGAGGATTCCTAGAATGTTTCGGGGAACATCATACTTAGTGCGGAATAGTTTCAGGACAATTTTTAACGCTACTAACTTTGGAATTCTAGAATTTAAGTAAGAATAAAACGGTTTATAAGATATAAAGCACCTTGAGAACCAATAAATGAATACATTTTGAATTAGCTTCATGATAGGATGATAATTTTTAGGCACCCCTCGAAAATATAAGAAAAGCTTGCTAAATTAAAAAATTTTAATATTGGAGATCAATAAATAAGGTATTATGCACAAATTATATACGTTACATTAAATATGCCACCTCGAATCGATTAAGCAGATTGGCGAGGAAGAGGAAGAGCTCCATGCGCGCGAGACCCTCGCCGGGGCACGCGCGCTTCCCGACCGAGAAGGGCATGAACTGTTCGAACTTGCGAAGAGAGCCGTCAGAGTCCAGGAAGCGGGAAGGGTCGAATTGTTCCGGATTTTCGAAGAGCTATAAGATGGGAAAGAATGAGAGAATGAGAGAAAGAGAGAAAAGAGAGAGAGAGATAATGCAGAGAGACGATGAGAGAATAGGGTAGCATGGAGATCTGCGGAGCGATCGTTGTTCCGGCCGGAATCGTGTGTCCCTCGATGATGACGTCGCGCGAAGTGCGCCTCAGCAGATTCTGGATGAAGATGTTCGCGCAGCGTTCAGTCTCCTGATTTCTTGTGATGAGTTCTTGTGAATTCATTTTTTTTTTCTTTTAATATTTTTTTATTAAATATACCATTTGGTTAAAATTAAATGTAAAAAAAAAATTACTATAAAAACAATTAACATTAATGATCGCGTTGACGTACCCCCGAGTGCGGTCGTCCATGTCGACGAGGCGGCTCGAGCCATATCTTTCAAATCATATTAGCTATCACCAATGACCGTTGTTTTTTATTACATCGCAAGGAATATAGGCGCACGAAGTTGGAATGGGATTTTCTCAAAGTCGGCGAGAATGGTATATAAAATTAATTGAAAGAAGGCAAGAAGAGTATACCTAAAACTGTATTTACTATCAATTTTATTTACTTATTCAGAATGTCACTGTTGATAGCTAACTATTCGTCATAATCTTAATCTGTACTCTTTGTTCGTCGGAGCGGTCGGAGTTGTAAGAAAAATTAGAAAAAAACTTCAAAGGTCAAATAAATTAAAATAAACGAAAGGATGACGCTAGCGGCAAATTCCGATGTTGTTGTCTCAGCCATCTCTCGTCCTCTCATTCTCTCTCTATTCTATCTCTCTCTCTTTCTTTTGTCAGCAATTAAGTCGGCTTTGTGTCAACCATGAAATTTTGAAACCCGGATCAAGAGAACAAGAAGATGGCTTTGCCGGGCTATCCTTTCGAGATTTCCAACAGACGAGCTTTTCTCGCAATCCTCCAGTCTTATAATCCGCAAACAACACCTGTTTTCAAAACATTAAATGTCTGACAATGAATGTTAAAATAAAACATATAAGTAAATTATCTCTGGTTTCATAGTTCGAAATCCAGTATCAACATATGGCCGTTATGCCGATTATTATGTACATTCCCACATAAGAAAATAAGTACACTAGTGTCTATTCAAACGGAACTGTTTTCCCTGGAATAAAATTAATTGGCCAATAGAAAATTAAGGCCAATATGTGTTTAGATAATGATATCTTGTTTTAAATTATGTAATCATTTTAATACGTTTTTTTATAATCTCTACTCAAAGAATTCTAATATGGCCGTACTTGTTTGGGGGTGGGCGAGTTGTGCTTGTCTGACGTTCAGCGCATTTCAGAGATAACACAGCTTCGGTAACGGTGAGAGAGAGAGAGAAAAGAGGGAGAGAGCGAGAGAGCGAGAGAGCGAGAGAAAGAGAGAGAGAAACGAGCAAGACAAATAATGAATGAAAATGCAAGAGCGAGATGGTTGTCCCAAATTGGCCACAAGTCATTTTCTTTGAGTTTGTTGCTTTTGACCTTCCGGTGTTTTTTGAAGCGATATGCTTTGAATGACTTCAGTTGTTATATCATTATATTTCATAACGGGGGGAAATAAATGTACAGGCAGATTTCAGTGGCTGCTGAAGACGATTAAAGAAAGTCCTGTTTCGATATTCGTTAAGTAATGCTCGTTCGCATTTGATGTGAATTACAGTTAAGTTTGTTTTCTTCTCTCATTTGCGTTCGTATTTTAATTTTTTACTCATTTTTTTATTTTTTAAGGCCGCGAAAAAAATCAAGATCAAAGAGGCCTTGCTCTGTCAAAGTGGTATAGATGAAGATAGATTGTGAGCAAGCTTGTCCGATGATTGAATTCACTCCCTTGCCTCGCCCCCCTTTTGGTGAATGAGCAATACTAAATTATGCAGTATCAAGAACGTGAAAATGTGACAAATGAGCCGGATATGACGGCTAACCGGGCGAGCAGGGACGCCCTGGCAACCCGGGCCGTGACGGACAGCCTGGATCGCAGGGAGAGATAAATAAATTATATATATATATATATATATACATATATATATATACAGATTCTGGATTTCGAACTATGAAACCAGAGATAAGTTACTTATATGTTTTATTTTAACATTCATTGTCAGACATTTAATGTTTTAAAAACAGGTGTTGTTTGCGGATTATAAGACTGGAGGATTGCGAGAAAAGCTCGTCTGTTGGAGATCTCGAAAGGATAGCCCGGCAAAGCCATCTTCTTGTTCTCTTGATCCGGGTTTCAAAATTTCATGGTTGACACAAAGCCGACTTAATTGCTGACAAAAGAAAGAGAGAGAGGGATAGAATAGAGAGAGAATGAGAGGACGAGAGATGGCTGAGACAACAACATCGGAATTTGCCGCTAGCGTCATCCTTTCGTTTATTTTAATTTATTTGACCTTTGAAGTTTTTTTCTAATTTTTCTTACAACTCCGACCGCTCCGACGAACAAAGAGTACAGATTAAGATTATGACGAATAGTTAGCTATCAACAGTGACATTCTGAATAAATAAAAAAAATTGATAGTAAATACAGTTTTCGGTACACTCTTCTTGTATTCTTTCAATTATTTTTATATACCATTCTCGCCGACTTTGAGAAAATCCCACTCCAACTTCCTGCGCCTATATTCCTTGCGATGTAATAAAAACCAACTGTCATTGGTAAATGCGAACGAATTGATAAGGATGTCGAGCATTTTTATACGTAAGATCTAATCAATTTTTGGGAAGAGAAAGTGATTTCAAAAGCTGTTCAAGTAAGAGTCGAGTCTCTAGCTGTGGAAGCGGCTATAGCCTGCAGTGTTGCGGCCTCGGGGAGCGTAAGCGGGACTGCCGGTGGGCGAAAAGGCGGTGCTTTCGGACGTGTTGGCGAGAGCCTCCAGTCGCCAAGTAGGCGGAGCTTGCGCAGGTGTAACCTGTAGAGCCTCCTCGCCTCAGGCAAGGGCAGTATGCAGCGTCGTAGCCAGGTGCGCCACCATCAAATCCATTCTCTCACTGCGATTCGGGCTGTCCTTCGTTTGTCACATTTTCACATACTTGAAGCAGCATAATTTAGTTTTGCTCATTTCCCTGAACTACACCAAAAGATGGCGGGGCAAGGGAGTGAATTCCATCATCGGGCAATTTTCCCGCGAGCAGCACGGCCTCGTCCATCTCATCCTCCACAACTGCATCGCATTCCCTGCGGGTGTCATCGGAAATTTTTTTTCTCCTTATCAAAAACTACTTGACATGTACGCTCTTCTTGTATTCTTTCGTTCATTTTTATATACAATGCTGGCGAACTGCGGAACGTGCCGTGCTGCCTATCTTCTTAGAGATGCAAAGAAAACCTACGATCTTATATTAGGTGATAGCTAAAATGATTTGAAAGATATATGTTAATGCTATTAAATATTAATCAAATTTTTATTCGATTTAATGGCGAAATAAAGTGTTAAAAAATTATCAAGGAAAAAATCATCAAGGTGCGTTGACTTAAATAAATAGAAACTCTGACTGGAATACTACGAGCCTGCCGAGATTATCAGAAAACGAAAATAATCCAGTTTACGAAAAATCAATGACAAAGTTTAGGACAGGGCACACAGTGGTCTTGAGCAGGGCCAACTTTATTTCACATCTTACAAATGTCTTATGAATGATATGAGGTCATCACCATTCCTTTTTTAAAAGTTAAAAATAATTTTGAGCGGTTTTCTTCTGATTTCTCTGTCTTTCTGAACGAACATTGCTGCCGTCACCAGTTGCAGATGAATTTGAGAGCTTCTTCCTTCTTCCTCTTCTGTGGTGAAAGTAAATGTGAATTGACAAGGATGTCGAGCAATTTTATTCGTAAGATCTCATCAACTTTCGAGGAGAGTGAGTGAATTCGAAGGATCTTCAAGTGAGAGTCGAGTCTAGCTGTGGAAGCGGCGATAGCCACCAGTGGTGAAGCCTGGGGGAGCGTTCGCGCGACCGCGGGTGCACGAAAATGCGGAGCTCCCGGACGTGTAGGCGGAGATTCCAGTGGCCGAGTAGGAGACGCTTGCGCCCAGTTAGCCTGAAAAGCCTCCTCGCCTCGGGCACGGGCCGTACGCCGCATCAGATCCAGGCCCCCCCCTGCGATCCGGGCTGCCCTTCGCGGTTGTCAGGACGTCTCTGCTCGCCCGGTCGACCGTCATTTAAGTGTCCTTTGTCACATTGTCACGTACTTGATACAACATAATTTAGTTGAACTTGTTTATCGTCACAAAATCAATTGCGGGTAGAAAATGAATGAGAAAATTAATTGAATAATCAAAGAAGCTTGCACGTAATCTTACTTCATCTGCAACTTTGATAGAGCAAGGTTTCTTTAATCTTGATTTTTTTCGCAGCCCTAAAAAAAATGAAAAAAAACGTACGCAAATCACAGAAGAGAACAAACTTTACTATAATTCACGTCAAATGCGAACAAGCATGACTTAACGAATAACGAAACTGGGCTCTCTTTAATCATCTTCACAGGCCACACAAATCAACCTGTACATTTATTTCCACCCGTTATGGATAATAATATTATGACAACTGATCATTGGAAGCATATCGCCTCTAAAAATACGGCGGAAGTTCAAAAGCACAAAACAAAGGAAATGGCTTGTAGGAAATTTGTGTCAACCATCTCGCTCATGCATTCTCATACATACACTTATCTTCTCTCTTTCTCTCTCTCTCTCTCTCTCTCTCTCTCTCTCTCCGTCACCGTGTACATATTGTATGCCCACGATAAATAGTGTATTGTTTTTTCACATTATTTGGTCAGGTTGAGCTAGAAACTTTGACCTCAATGATCATCTGAGAAGTTAAAATTCCAGAAAAAAAACCAATTTTTTTAAAATGACACTGCCTTAAATGTTTAACGCAAAGATAAACTTATCCACATAGAACAAGCTTAGGTTAATTATTCCCGGATACCTCCTTTAAAACCACTTTTAAAGTGCAGAAGATAATTCAGAACATTGGTCATTAACATAATCGTCAGCACTTTTGTTGTCAATGAGTGAACTGAGCTGTGAAGAAGGAATCATTTCGCATGGCATCGCCCGCGGAGAGAAGTCGACTCTAGAAAAGCAGCGGCTTTTCGGTAGAAGAATGGGGAAAATATTTGTCAGCCGCCAAAGCTTCTTCCATCGTCTTTGCACTCGTCTTCCTTCAATCTTTTCTTTTCAGATATCTAAATTAATTCCTGCAATGTTATAAAATCCGTAGCCAGAACTGTGTCAAGTAGGGATTCTTACAGTAATGCGGAACAGTTGCATGGAATTCTTTCAGGAATGCGCGGGTGACGATTGTTCATCAGATGATAAGTCGTGTCGAGCATTTGTCTATCTGAATCAAAGCCGCCAAGTCATCGGCTTCAGAGCTGCAGGCTGCCGTGATGAAATGAGCGGATGCAAGGCTGAGGCCCACCACCACGACCACCCCCACGAGTGGTATAGAAATGGACAGAGAAGGTGAAGAAACTGGAGGGAGTGATTGGTGTTCTATCACTGAGGATTTTAAAGATAAGAATGAGATCTGCTTGGTGTCTCCTTGACGAAAGGGTCTTGAGGCCGATGAGGGTGCGGCACTGCTCGAAGTTTAGCTCTTGCCCGATACGCTTCTCGTGTAGTCCATCTGAACATTCTCAATTAAGTTACATAATCTGATCAATTTTGAATTCCAAATTGTAGAGCAGTATTCAAGGATTGGCCGAACATAACTGATAAAACGTTTATAAAGCGAAACATTTTTTTGACTTGAATGACCTCCGCTGGTAGAGGATGCGCGTGAGCAGACTCTTCTTATATGGTGTTCGCAATCGAGTTTGTCAGAATAAGAAACGTCTAGATCGCGGACCAGCTGGGACTCTGGAAGAATGCTCCCGCCTAGTTTGAAGAGGACTGGTGGGTGATGTTTACTCAGACAGACAATCACAGTTTTTGAAGCAGAAATGGTAAAGCTATTGGCCGAGGCCCAGTCATGAAGCAAGTCAAGTGCTCTTTGAAGCAAAGGACGATCGTTTGTTTTTGAGAGCTTAACGTCGTCAGATTACATGCTTATTGAGCAACCTGGAGGAATTATATCTGGAAGGTCGTTAATGAATAGAAGAAAGAGTAGAAGACCGAGACAGCTTCTTGTGGGACACCAGAAGGAGTGGGATATGGCATTGAGTCAGAGTCAGAAACACGCACAAGTAGGGTTCTATCACTTAGGAAATGGACCTAAATTTTACAAGATAGCCGGAGATCCCATAACTCTGCAGTTTAAGCATAAGAATTTGAATAGAACTTGAGTCAAAGGCCTTAGAGAAGTCGATTAATGCTATGGAGACATAGTGTTTCTGATCTAATGCCTTGTGGTATTCGGTGACAGACTGAAGAAGCGAGAGTTCGCAGGAGTGGCGGGGTCGGAATCCGAATTGGGCTGGGATAAGAAGTTCATGTTCGTTGAGGTACTCAAGTATGCGTGTACAGAGTATGCGTTCCATTACTTTTGCGGTTGAAGAGATCCGACTGATGGGTCGGTAGTTAGCAGGATCCGACTTTGCACCTTTTCGTTTAAAAACGGGACGTATTATGGCTGTAAGCCAATTTTAGGGCATTTACCAGGTAGGAGGAACTGAATAAACAAAATAAAAAGAGGCATACAAGATATCGAAGTTGGTTCACTCAAGAAGGCATATGGGATATTGCACTGTTTCTAATTGGAAGACGGCGAAGTGCACTGCAGACGATGGATGGATTGATATCAACAAAGTCAATCGTAGAGGAAGTCCGTTTAGAGAGTGGAGAGGGGGAATGGGGGATTGGTTGAACATAAGCAGAAGCGAAATATTCAGTGAATATTCTGACCTTATCAATGCTTTCGTTGCTATATTGGCCGTTAACTACAAGAGCTGGAATAGATGGCATATCTTTAATGTACTCGCTGGTGAAACGGAACAGGTTAGAGGGTTTGTTGCTGAAAATCATCGCCTTTTCTACATTGCGCCTGTGGCAGTCAAGAGCTCGACGTAATTTGGAGTTGGCTGTGCGGAAAGGGAGGTAGCCAATACGAGGAATGCGTTTATAAAGAGTGGCTGCTTTTCTACTCAAAAATGAGATCCGAGGGAGAAACGAGAGCGCGCCCGCCTATTGCATTTTGAAAGGGACATGCAGACGAATCTGTACAAGGCATTCGCTAATAAAGCTGTTGTTGTTCGGCGCTTGAGACTTCTTTTTTCTAATAATTGCTGATTAACGAGGAGGAGATGACCGAAGTGAGCGCTTTGCTGCTTACAAGCCGGTTAGGCTGATGTGTAAAGTTCGCCGTGTTCGAATGAATCCAATTTTCTCTCTATTGTGAGATGCCGCATCACCAGCAGTAGATGGGCAGCGTGGCGCCGCACTCGCCTGCCACGGTTGCCACAAGCGGAGGTCGCTCTCGCTGCCACCCTGGCCTGTCTGCCACTGCTTCGTAGTGAGTGCCTTTAGGAGTTCTCATTCTCTCCTCCTCCTCCTCTGCTTCTTTTTATATCTCTCGTTATCTCTCTTTCTCTGCTTCTCGCCATCTCTCCCAGTTTCTCTCTTTGTCTGCTTCTTTACATCTCTCTTTATTTCGCTATTTCTCTGCTTCTTTACAACTCTCTCGTTCTCTCTCTTCTTTTCTCTTTCTATCTTCTCGGTATCTCTTTCTCTGACTCCTCATATTTCACTCTTTCCTCTCACTCACCTCTCCAATCGGTGACCATGTGCATAAGATGGTTTTGATCGCATTCGGCAGGACCGCGTCCAGCGCCGAATCCACAGACGCCCACTGTCAGGCCGTCCGCCAAGTGGCCAAAGCCCTAGAGGATCAAAAACGGAAATTACATGAACTGACAACAAAGCTAATGCGTGTGAGCGTCAGCCATGAACATCAAGCCGAACTTCTGGTCGTGATCTTGTACAGAATACTCCAATATCTACTCTTTTCCTACAAACTTGTGCCATACGTACATCAATATTATTGCACTAATTTTTAATATTTGTAATGTTACGCGAATAAGTAGAAACTACTCATTGTCTGGAATGATTACACGGTGCCAAGATTTTAAAAGGAAGTAAAAAATTAATGTTTCTTTTATTGTGTATACATATGTAGTTGTAACTGACTTCATCGTAACTGATATGATAATTGAAATAACGAGACCTATGTTGAGATTTATCTCATTTTTTTTTTAAATCTATTCTCTTATACGTACATACTACATATCGTAAGATTACACAAGTCTTGTTCGAATTTTAATACGCCAATTTTCCATGAACAAAACTGGAACATCTTGAACGTGCGCCCTCGTATATAAGAAGTATCGTTATAGAGCGTAAAAAGTTAGAGGGTGGCTAGCAGTTAGAGTACAAATATTTGGCTACAAAGTTAAAACACGCACCCATATGTTGCATGTTTTAACTTTGTGGCAAGTAGGCAAATACAATCTAATGTGGAAAATGCGCGATGAGTTCTTCTGCTTCTTCCATGAACAGAGAAGAGAAATTTATTTAACTTTTTTTATCTACTTCATGCTATTTCCTTACAATAGAATGATAAGTTGTTGTGCCGTTCAAAAGCCAGGGGTACATGATCTTGGGCACCTTCAAAAAGTTCGAAAGATCAAATTTTGCGAAACACGCACTATCCAAATACTGTGGTTTCATCATCTTCCGTCGCCCACACAGTCGCTGCTCAACAGTGGCAAGCCCGAGCCATTTAACTGTATTATGAGACCAAGAATTGTAGCAGTAAGTCTTGAGTAAATAATTGTTGCACTGAATATTTCAGTGTGCTCGTTTAATATATCTATTTTCTGTCTTTTTTCCTCATGATTTATTCAATTTATTTATCGAATGCTATATACGTGTGTGCGTATTAGAATGGCATAAATTCATAATTTTTTTAAAGTCCTACATCATATGAACCTGCATGAGTCTGGACAACAAATATGCATATTGTATTATGATTATTTTTGCATTAATTTTTGATCAGCGAAAACATGCAACGGGCTCGGTTGCTATTAAGAGAAGAAGAAGGCTAAAAGGAGAAAGAGTATTGTGTAGCTCACTGTTGTAAAGCAATTAATGTTTCGTGCTCCAGTCGGAAGTTGCGAGCATTCCAGAGATAACATGGAAAGTCAGCGACTAGAAAGGACTGATTAGTTCGCTTGCATACCGTGAAACAATGCGAACCTTTGCTGATTACAAGATGCGGCAGGAATGAAGAGTGCGGTAATTGCCGATTATTCAATTGTTACTATGACTGTACTCTTGTACAATTGCTCTATGCGCCCTTCAATCAGCCGTAGTTTCCAATTTCAATAGTGACTTCTCTAGATTTATTCTTTTGTATCCTACTCAATCTTGTAATCCTGCAATTCTTACGTCATATAGTAATCTTTGGAGCATTAAAATTGTAGCGCGTAGACATTTTAACAAGAGTACACTCATCTGAGTCATGTCTTAACATGTTCCCTATTTTGAGAAGCGACACTTTGTTTCTTCATAACTAGCTGTAAAAAAATAAATTCTTCTGCATCTTGTAAATGCTCATGTGAATTTGCAAACATGTTTTTCCATTGAAGAGTCGTTCATGATTATTCATTTGAATCGATATTTAAAAACGGATATCATTTGATTTTGATTGGCGATGATGTCACGCGTAAGATGGCAACGAGTTGACAAATGGAAGGGATAGCCGAGCGCAGCTAATCTGCACGATTAGTGAATCATATGAATTCTTATCACGAGCGGATGGCAGTTTAAATCTTGCTTGCCTTACCATGAGTGAAGTTGGCAATTTTGTTCGATTTTTTTTCCATTTTAGTCATATGAGTTATTTTTTAAAATGAAATTTATTTCATATTAAAAGTTAAGAAGTTATGTATGTATGCATTTATATATGTTCATAGGAACTTGTTAAAAGTTAAGTTATCCAAACTAAAGCCGTTATAATAAGGATTACCGTCCGAATTGACCTTTTTTGATAATTACAATTAACGGTGATGACAAGGAAAATTGCTGTGCTGTGAATTTTTACTTTGCCGAATTTCACTTATCCTCTTGCATACCACTCGTGATAAGAGTCTTTGATTGCTCATGTGCATACAGCAAGAGCATAGAGATAGGGCTTCGAAGGGCACGCCTTTCATTCAAGATGGGCGTTGTCTCCCTCAACTCATTGGACTTTTTTTTTTCTTCCATGTTGAAATTAACGCAGAACGAGAAATTGTGTGAAGAAGGGAAGAGAGAATGCGTGTTAGGCAGGACAGAAAATGTGTCCAAATAGAGAGAGTGAGAGAAGCCATAAGATCGGAGCTATGTATGTAGTACATATGTGTTCGTTATCAGCCCATAGTTCTCAGCTTAAAACGGAAGTGGGGCGCCATTCGTCGCGAGAATTTTGCTTTGCAGCTTTACCTTCTTCCGGAATGTCCAGTGTTCATATTCGCTTTTCGTTTTTATTTCTCGAGAATATTTTTTACTACTTATTGTTAAACTATTTATCCATGATATATTGTAGGATGAAGTTTGTTGTTGGAATAGCACTGCTAATATTCGGGACGACCATCGCCAGCAGCGCATCGCTTGGCAATAAGCGTGTTCGGATCAGGCTCAATTTTGAAGAGTCAGCTGACAGTTCATCTCCCTCAACTCCTTCTACTGCCAGCTCACAACCAACACAGCCGGCTACGGAATCGACTCCCTCCAATCCCTCTACCGCCAGCTCACAGATAACAGAGCCGACTACGGAATCGACTCCCTCCACACCCAGTTCATCTCCATCCACTCCTTCTACCGCCAGCTCACAACCAACAGAGCCGACTACGGAATCGACTCCCTCAATTCCTTCTGCCGCCAGCTCACAACCAACAGAGCCGACTACGGAATCGACTCCCTCGACACCCAGTTCATCTCCCTCCACTCCTTCTACCGCCAGCTCACAACCAACAGAGCCGACTACGGAATCGACTCCCTCGACACCCAGTTCATCTCCCTCCACTCCTTCTACCGCCAGCTCACAACCAACAGAGCCGACTACGGAATCGACTCCCTCGACACCCAATTCATCTCCCTCCACTCCTTCTACCGCCAGCTCACAACCAACAGAGCCGACAACGGAATCGACTCCCTCCACTCCTTCTACCGCCAGCTCACAACCAACAGAGCAGACTACGGAATCGACTCCCTCGACACCCAGTTCATCTCCCTCCACTCCTTCTACCGCCAGCTCACAACCAACAGAACCGACAACGGAATCGACTCCCTCAACTCCTTCTACCGCCAGCTCAGAACCAACAGACCCGACAACGGAATCGACTCTCTCTACTCCTTCTATCGCCAGCTCACAACCAAGAGAGCCGACTACGGAATCGACTCCCTCAACTCCTTCTACCGCTAGCTCACAACCAACAGAGCCGACTACGGAATCGACTCCCTCGACACCCAGTTCATCTCCCTCCACTCCTTCTACCGCCAGCTCACAACCAACAGAGCCGACTACGGAATCGACTCCCTCAACACCCAGTTCATCTCCCTCCACTCCTTCTACCGCCAGCTCACATCCAACAGAGCCGACAACGGAATCGACTCCCTCTACTTCTTCTACCGCCAGCTCACAACCAACAGAGCCGACTACGGAATCGACTCCCTCAACTCCTTCTACCGCCAGCTCACAACCAACAGAGCCGACAACGGAATCGACTCCCTCAACTCCTTCTACCACCAGCTCACAACCAACAGAGCCGACTACGGAATCGACTCCCTCGATACCCAGTTCATCTCCCTCCACTCCTTCTACTGCCAGCTCACAACCAACAGCGCCGACTACGGAATCGACTCCCTCGACTCCTAGTTCATCACCCTCCACTCTTTCTACCGCCAGCTCACAACCAACAGAGCCGACAACGGAATCGACTCCCTCAACTCCTTCTACCGCCAGCTCACAAGCAACAGAGCCGACAACGGAATCGACTCCCTCTACTCCTTCTACCGCCAGCTCACAACCAACAGAGCCGACTACGGAATCGACTCCCTCGACACCCAGTTCATCTCCCTCCACTCCTTCTACTGCCAGCTCACAACCAACAGAGCCGACTACGGAATCGACTCCCTCGACTCCCAGTTCATCACCCTCCACTCTTTCTACCGCCAGCTCACAACCAACAGAGCCGACAACGGAATCGACTCCCTCAACTCCTTCTACCGCCAGCTCACAACCAACAGAGCCGACAACGGAATCGACTCCCTCTACTCCTTCTACCGCCAGCTCACAACCAACAGAGCCGACTACGGAATCGACTCCCTCGACACCCAGTTCATCTCCCTCCACTCCTTCTACCGCCAGCTCACAACCAACAGAGCCGACAACGGAATCGACTCCCTCGACACCCAGTTCATCTCCCTCCACTCCTTCTACCGCCAGCTCACAACCAACAGAACCGACAACGGAATCGACTCCCTCAACTCCTTCTACCGCTAGCTCAGAACCAACAGAGCCGACAACGGAATCGACTCTCTCTACTCCTTCTATCGCCAGCTCACAACCAACAGAGCCGACTACGGAATCGACTCCCTCAACTCCTTCTACCGCTAGCTCACAACCAACAGAGCCGACTACGGAATCGACTCCCTCGACACCCAGTTCATCTCCCTCCACTCCTTCTACCGCCAGCTCACAACCAACAGAGCCGACTACGGAATCGACTCCCTCAACACCCAGTTCATCTCCCTCCACTCCTTCTACCGCCAGCTCACAACCAACAGAGCCGACAACGGAATCGACTCCCTCTACTTCTTCTACCGCCAGCTCACAACCAACAGAGCCGACTACGGAATCGACTCCCTCAACTCCTTCTACCGCCAGCTCACAACCAACAGAGCCGACAACGGAATCGACTCCCTCAACTCCTTCTACCACCAGCTCACAACCAACAGAGCCGACTACGGAATCGACTCCCTCGACACCCAGTTCATCTCCCTCCACTCCTTCTACTGCCAGCTCACAACCAACAGAGCCGACTACGGAATCGACTCCCTCGACTCCCAGTTCATCACCCTCCACTCTTTCTACCGCCAGCTCACAACCAACAGAGCCGACAACGGAATCGACTCCCTCAACTCCTTCTACCGCCAGCTCACAACCAACAGAGCCGACAACGGAATCGACTCCCTCTACTCCTTCTACCGCCAGCTCACAACCAACAGAGCCGACTACGGAATCGACTCCCTCGACACCCAGTTCATCTCCCTCCACTCCTTCTACTGCCAGCTCACAACCAACAGAGCCGACTACGGAATCGACTCCCTCAACTCCTTCTACCGCCAGCTCACAACCAACAGAGCCGACTACGGAATCGACTCCCTCGACACCCAGTTCATCTCCCTCCACTCCTTCTACCGCCAGCTCACAACCAACAGAGCCGACTACAGAATCGACTCCCTCGACACCCAGTTCATCTCCCTCCACTCCTTCTACCGCCAGCTCACAACCAACAGAGCCGACTACGGAATCGACTCCCTCGACACCCAGTTCATCTCCCTCCACTCCATCTAAGGCCAGCTCACAACCAACAGAGCCGACAACGGAATCGACTCCCTCTACTTCTTCTACCGCCAGCTCACAACCAACAGAGCCGACTACGGAATCGACTCCCTCAACTCCTTCTACCGCCAGCTCACAACCAACAGAGCCGACTACGGAATCGACTCCCTCGACACTCAGTTCATCTCCCTCCACTCCTTCTACCGCCAGCTCACAACCAACAGAGCCGACAACGGAATCGACTCCCTCAACTCCTTTTACCGCCAGCTCACAACCAACAGAACCGACAACGGAATCGACTCAATCAACTCCTTCTACCGCCAGCTCACAACCAACAGAGCCGACTACGGAATCGACTCCCTCGACACCCAGTTCATCTCCCTCCACTCCTTCTACTGCCAGCTCACAACCAACAGAGCCGACTACGGAATCGACTCCCTCGACTCCCAGTTCATCACCCTCCACTCTTTCTACCGCCAGCTCACAACCAACAGAGCCGACAACGGAATCGACTCCCTCAACTCCTTCTACCGCCAGCTCACAACCAACAGAGCCGACAACGGAATCGACTCCCTCTACTCCTTCTACCGCCAGCTCACAACCAACAGAGCCGACTACGGAATCGACTCCCTCGACACCCAGTTCATCTCCCTCCACTCCTTCTACCGCCAGCTCACAACCAACAGAGCCGACTACGGAATCGACTCCCTCGACACCCAGTTCATCTCCCTCCACTCCATCTAAGGCCAGCTCACAACCAACAGAGCCGACAACGGAATCGACTCCCTCTACTTCTTCTACCGCCAGCTCACAACCAACAGAGCCGACCACGGAATCGACTCCCTCTGCTCCTTCTACCGCCAGCTCACAACCAACAGAGCCGACTACGGAATCGACTCCCTCGACACTCAGTTCATCTCCTTCTACTCCTTCTACCGCCAGCTCACAACCAACAGAGCCGACTACGGAATCGACTCCCTCGACACCAAGTTCATCTCCCTCCACTCCTTCTACCGCCAGCTCACAACCAACCGAGCCGACTACGGAATCGACTCCCTCGACACCCAGTTCATCTCCCACCACTCCTTCTACCGCCAGCTCACAACCAACTGAGCCGACTACGGAATCCATTCTCTCAACTCCTTCTACCGCCAGCTCACAACCAACAGAGCCGACTACGGATTCGACTCCCTCAACTCCTTCTACCGCCAGCTCACAACCAACAGAGCCGACTACGGAATCGACTCCCTCAACTCCTACTGCCAGCTCACAACCAACAGAGTTGACTACGGAATCGACTCCCTACACTCCCTCTACCGCCAGCTCGCAACCAACAGAGCCGACTACGGAATCGACTCCCTCCACACCCGGTTCATCTCCCTCCACTCCTTCAACCCCAACCACCCCGGAAGATACTCCTTCGACTTCCAGCACGCCGTCCACGAGTCCGTCAACGCCAAGCACCGCCAAAACCACTCCTTCGACAACCGTATTTTCTACGAGTAAGTTTTTACCTTTTTTCAAACGTGCTATAAGTTAACATGCTGTTGTATATAATAAAAAATATTTAATAATAAAAATAAAAATAAAAATATATAATCTTCAATTTTAGCTGAATCTGGCTCCACGACATTCTCTCTCAGCATCATGTCAGCGACAATGGTTGTACTGCTCATTTCTTCGATATGGTTGTAATTGTTTCCGATAGTTTAACTTCGCACACCGTTCTCTCTGTTAATATTCAGTTGGAAATGTCGACCTCCTATTATGATCATTTCAGTTTTTTTAGGTAGAACGAACCATTGCTAGAAAAATGTATAGGATAATGGAAAACATCAAGTGTTCCCTCGAAAATTCCAGTTAAAAGGAAAAAAAGCATCGAATAATTGTGAATTTATGAATTAATCAATCATTTTCTACATATTTTTTGAAGGGCTGTTGTACTTACACTATTGTTGTATTTTTTCACATGTCTCTTCAGGTTGAATATTACTCAAGTAACAAGTCTCGTTTTTAGAGCGAAGGTCTTGCGGGTGCTCTTTATCTCACTTATTTTGATGTTATTTTCATCGTCGTTAATACGTTTTAAAAGTGATTATTAAAGCAAAATTTTTCGAGCGATGATGTGTAATTGAAAGAGACAATTAAAGAATGAAATGCAAAATGTGCTTGAACAAACGTTTATATATCATGGAGTAAATAGTAACGATTCATTCTCTCATAGTAATTCAACATTACACAGTCAGTGGAATGAAGCTATTTTTCCAGGTCATGTGACTGGAGTTATTCGTGCTTATTATTTATAATAATTGTTAATTTATCTCGTAATTCCGATTGAATATCCGCGCATACATATGTACAGTACAGGTCCGAACGTGTTCGTACCCTGCAGCTTATCTGTGCTTGTAAATTTACAGTCTTTTATTACTGTTATGAAAATGGGCGATGAAACACGAACGATAAGGCGTCGGCGACGCGTTTTGCCATATAATCGAAAGTATGAATTTATCTATGTACGTCATGCCCTGTTCAAATGTCAACCTCGACCGTATGCATGACTAACTGGAGCCAAGTTTCCATGCCAGTGGAAGGGCGGGGCCCCTCAGCGAGTCCTTATCGGGCACTAGGAGCCCGTAATCTTTTCTGCTCAAGTTATGCGCATTTCTATATCGCGCATTCTCGTGTCGCTTCGCTCTAGTGTCTTTCGCTCCGTTTCACTCTCACTCTGCTCCACCCAGCTTTTAGCCGGAAATGGGAAGAATAGTGAGTGATGAGATAAGATTAGTTACATGGACCGTGGAGTGAGAGACCGGTTAGAATGAGGGAGAAATGAAAGAGAATAACGCCTTATCTTTGGCGTTCATCAGTCCTTCAACCCCCCTCATTCAGTTTGGCAGCAGTCGCTCGGCATGTCAACGGCATGAAATGCTGCAGATCCACCGGGCGAAGAAAGAAATGATAAGAGAGAAGGCGCCCCCCCCCCTCGCTAAGCAAACACTCGAAGGAAAACAAAAGAAGAAGTAAGAAGAAGATGGCTGAAGGGTGGAGTACACACAGGTCAGGAATGACACAAAAAAGATGACTCCTACATTAATAAAATGATACCGTTTACATATGTATGCGTCAGGACTGCATGGCTGTTGCAGCTGTCAGAAAGTCGAAAATATTACAGCTTTGAAGGGAATTGGAGGGACTAAATATAATGTGTTTACTTGCATTTTGAATTAACAAATTTTACCAAGGACATATGTAACCAGATAATAATAAGAACATAAAAATATAATTCTCTTTGCCAAGTCTTGGATGATTCCTGAATATGAAGCACTTGCTCGAAAGCAACGAATTTCCCTCTGAAAAAAGAGTAACGCGTCCTTTCTTCTTCAAAATATAACACCGGAAGTGGAATAGAGAATTGCACTTTTTAGTAAACGTTTATATTAAAGAGCTGTTATCTATTCGAGTTAGACATGTTTTTCTGCCTTTTCCATGAGGAAAATTGTCAGTTGCTTTTATTGGAAGAAAAGGAGGTTCTGAAAGTTAATAAATAATGTCATTATGTGTCAATCTTCACCGGTTCAGAGAGTGGGGCCCGCGGCTCACATGCTATTAAAGAGGTCAGACAGACACTTCTTTAATTCGCTCACTTGGACCCGTCACATACAGACTCTCTTATAAAGATATTTGGAATTCAAAAAATTACTTGTGACCCATTATTGTCATTGTTGTTACATCAATGAGTGCCCGAACAAATAAATCAGCGAAAGTAAACAAAAATAACTCATAGAATCTGTCTTCATTTTTTTTTCGTTCGTCTCAAATATACCTTGTAGCGCCAAAGAATTGAAAAAATATTAATAAAACAAATCATTCTTGTACATTTAAAAAAGAGAAGAAGAATCCGCATCGCTGTTCGACAGTGAATGACAAAGGATAGGGTTGCAGAGAGCAAAATATGAGAGAAAAAACTTGCGTATGCGACCTTTTGGACGTGTTCTTTCCTGTTCGCTTTGAACTGTCTTTTCTGACGTGTTCTATCTTTTGATGTCATCAAATAGTGGACTCAATCCACGGCCATGATGACTCTTTTCGTGTATGAACGTGCCCGTTAATTGTCACCACCCAAAGGAGCGAATTCTCCTTACTGTAGTTTGGAACATATAATGCGCGTATTGACAAAGGGTTGTGCAAGAGCGTGCCAGCAAAGTATGATTCAATAGCTCTGATTAAGCTCTCTGATAAAAGGCGCACGCCCCTTGCCATCAGCTTCGTCTCCTCCGTGAGAGAGAGAGAGAGAGAAAGAGTTTCATCCAAGAGGGCGTGCACCTTCTTCATTCACTCTAATTTACGACTCCCTTCTGCGATTACTATATTCTCTTAACTTTTAGCCTGTCAATATGCATAGTAAGACGTGAATTTTATATTGTCATTGCATCAGAATTCCTTGACTGAAAGTGCGCTTACATACTCGTCTTGCATATTAATGACATTGTCATCTTCTCATTTTACTCTGTCATTTTTTTCTTTTTCTTCTTCTATGTTTTTGAACCATGATAATAACAGATACATATTTTAGCTAAATAAATAGCAAGGAAAATAGCGTTTGATCATTTGTATATTCGACGATAATTAGAGCAATGAATAATTCGATTGTATGTGAGAAATAAAATTTTAATTAATTTTCCAGAATGCGCACGGCAATCTTCATCGCAAGTGCGTGCATATTCTGCATGGCCGCGGCAGCGCCATTCGAAAACGCAAGCTTGGAAGAAGATGACGCTAAAAACACTGCGTCCACTAGCGATCCATCAACCGGCGGACCAAGTACCGGAGGGCCTTCAACCGGAGGACCAAGTACCGGAGGGCCTTCAACCGGAGGACCAAGTACCGGAGGGCCTTCAACCGGAGGACCAAGTACCGGAGGGCCTTCAACCGGAGGACCAAGTACCGGAGGGCCTTCAACCGGAGGACCAAGTACCGGAGGGCCTTCAACCGGAGGACCAAGTACCGGAGGGCCTTCAACCGGAGGACCAAGTACCGGAGGGCCTTCAACCGGAAGACCGAGTACTGGAGGGCCTTCAACCGGGGGACCGAGTACCGGTGGACCTTCAACAGCAGGCACAGAGCCCACTGATGGTCCTTCAACTGGCTCAGAGGCCACTGGAGGGCCTTCAACTGGCTCAGAGGCCACTGGAGGGCATTCAACCGGTTCAGAGGCCACTGGAGGGCCTTCAACGGGCTCAGAGGCCACTGGAGGGCCTTCAACGGGCTCGGAGCCAACTGGAGAGCCCTCAACGGATGCATCGAGCGCGAGCGAACCGTCAACCGAGTCCACTCCGTCAACCGAGTCCACTCCGTCCACTCCGTCCACGCCCTCCACTCCGTCCACGACTTCCACCAGCGAACCGAGCACTCCCTCGACTGAATCGACTGCTCTAGTGACGGACACCAAACCGACTGCAGCTCCATCTATGGACTCTACTACCAGTTCGTTTCGCAATCAATAAATTTTTTTAAATTATTATTGGCAGTAATTTGGAGATGAATATGTTATGGCACAGTTCTTTACAACTAATGTTAACTTTTTCAGGTTCCTCAGTGACATCGAGCGCACTTTCTGCTTTCCTCTGCACAATCGCAGTCTTTATCATTCGGTGAACATCGTCTTTTTAGTCGACATAAACATGACGAGAGTGCTCATGACAGCTCATCTTAAACATTTATTTTATGATCGACTATTCAAGCTGCAAATATATTGGATAGAATTGTCTCGATCTCACTAGACTCCCACATTTGAGCATTCATTCATTTTACATTGAAGTATTTTGCAACATCTGTGAGCAATGAGTCACAAAAAAAGATTTTAAAAATCTCAGATTGATAAAACATAGTTCAGTAAGACATCAGAACTCAACAGTTTTACTCGATTGCGTTTTCTACGAAACTATTAAATATTCTCGAGAAATATATTTTCAATATTGAGATCCTTGACGAGACATATCGACAAGATTACAATACATTCTAAACTTTTCTGGCGTTTGGCTTCAATGTGTATCGAAAGATACTCCTGTAGAACGAAATACAGCACGAAGTACGATTAGGCCAGTGAAAAATAGAACGACATATCGTTCTTTTAAAGAGAATAAACTCGAAATTACAAAATAATCAATGATGAAATAATTATCAAGTGGACTGCCAAGGGACTGACTCTGAAAGCGATGACATAGTAGAGGGAATATTTTTCTTTTCTTTTTCTGTGCACATACCAAGTGAAATTATTAGTTGATTCTAGCAGATTTTAACTCGAAATAAATTACCTACTATAATCGTGCAAGTTATGATTGATGAAATAAGTTCGTCAGTATGCATGTTTGTTGTGTGTGACTATCTCGGAATTCACGAGCATATTTTCTCTCTCTCTCCCTCTCTTTCTCTCTCTCTCCTTCACACTCTCTCCCTCTCCATCTCTCTCTCCCTCTCTTGCTCTCTCTTCCTCTCCCTCTCTCTCTCCTTCTCTCTCTCCCTCTCCCCCTCTCCCTCTCCCTCTCTCCCCCTCTCTCTCTCCCACTCTTCCTCTCCCTCTCTCTCTCTCTCTCTCTCTCTCTCTCTCTCTCTCTCTTCCTCTCCTTCTCTCCCTCTCATTCTCTCTCTCATTCTCTCTTCATCTCCCTCTCTCTCTCCCTCTCCCTCCCTCTCTCTCTCTCTCTCTCTCTCTCTCTCTCTCTTTCTCTCTCTCTTCTCATTCTCATTGCCTCGTCATTCCAATTCAACAAAATTCTCTCGCCATTAAGCCATAAGAGCCAGATTGATCGCGGAGAATTGGATGAAGCGATGGGAGAAGCTCCAAGCAAAAGAAGAAGTCTCTTATCATCGAGTTGCCATCGAGGCCAAGGCAATGCCATTCTGATAGTACACATGATATAGTGCAAGAATTCTCACTCGATAAGAAGCAGATGAAAGAGACTGTGCTCTGAACACTAGATAAAGTCAGGCGAACGATGTTCACGAAGCCAGATGGCAATATTCAGAACACCCTGCGAATTGCGAATTGCCGACGGCAATTTGCCGTAGCATTTTGCCTCCAGAAAATATCATTGGAAATTTGAATGATAATTTTATTCGTTTTTATGTGTTTTTTGCGCAAATTTTCTTCATGGGGATTACAGTCATGAAATTGAGCGGTAACGTTATATGTACCTCATGAAGAATAATTTAAAATTCATAAATATTATATGAAGAAAAAGGACAAAAAGAGCGCATTCTATGGTGGCGTTTGCACAATAAGTAAAATTCTTGAACTCCTTCAGAAAGGTTCAGGTCCCGTGGAGATTTGAACTCCCGTCGCAGGATTCAGAGTCCTGAGTGCTAACCGCTACACCACGGGACCGATGTTCGACAATCAGTGAAAGGAGTAAATAGAATAAAATTTCTAATTGAACATCAAAAAGATTTCTGACGAGAGTGGGATTCGAACCCACGCCTCCGAAGAGACTGTTGCCTTAAACCAGCGCCTTGGACCGCTCGGCCATCTCGCCACGGATGAAAGAGAGAAAGTGGATTCTGTCTTGTGAAGTTGTTCACACAAAAAGAATGAAACATTTAGAAATTCCATGAAAATGTAAAACGTTGTTTAAGAGAAAGCAAAATTCTAGAAATACGTTTAAGAAATAAAACGTTGAGCCAGAGCTTGCCACAGAGAGTGGATGGATTCTGTAATGTGAAAGCGTTTACAAAAAATAAAAATAAAATTATTGAATTCCTTCAAAAAGGAAAAGGTCCAGGTCCCGGGGAGATTTGAACTCCCGTCGCAGGATTCAGAGTCCTGAGTGCTAACCGCTACACCACGGGACCGATGTTTGACAATCAGTGAAAGGAGTAAATAGAATAAAATTTCTAATTGAACATCAAAAAGATTTCTGACGAGAGTGGGATTCGAACCCACGCCTCCGAAGAGACTGGTGCCTTAAACCAGCGCCTTGGACCGCTCGGCCATCTCGCCACGGATGAAAGACAGAAAGTGGATTCTGTCTTGTGAAGTTGTTCACACAAAAAGAATGAAACATTTAGAAATTCCATGAAAATGTAAAACGTTGTTTAAGAGAAAGCAAAATTCTAGAAATACGTTTAAGAAATAAAACGTTGAGCCAGAGCTTGCCACAGAGAGTGGATGGATTCTGTAATGTGAAAGCGTTTACAAAAAATAAAAATAAAATTATTGAATTCCTTCAAAAAGGAAAAGGTCCAGGTCCCGGGGAGATTTGAACTCCCGTCGCAGGATTCAGAGTCCTGAGTGCTAACCGCTACACCACGGGACCGATGTTTGACAATCAGTGAAAGGAGTAAATAGAATAAAATTTCTAATTGAACATCAAAAAGATTTCTGACGAGAGTGGGATTCGAACCCACGCCTCCGAAGAGACTGGTGCCTTAAACCAGCGCCTTGGACCGCTCGGCCATCTCGCCACGGATGAAAGACAGAAAGTGGATTCTGTCTTGTGAAGTTGTTCACACAAAAAGAATGAAACATTTTGAAATTCCATGAAAATGTAAAACGTTGTTTAAGAGAAAACAAAATTCTAGAAATCCGTTTAAGAAATAAAACGTTGAGCCAGAGCTTGCCACAGAGAGTGGATGGATTCTGTAATGTGAAAGCGTTTACAAAAAAAAAGAAAATAAAATTATTGAATTCCTTCAAAAAGGAAAAGGTTCAGGTCCCGGGGAGATTTGAACTCCCGTCGCAGGATTCAGAGTCCTGAGTGCTAACCGCTACACCACGGGACCGATGTTCGACAATCAGTGAAAGGAGTAAATAGAATAAAATTTCTAATTGAACATCAAAAAGATTTCTGACGAGAGTGGGATTCGAACCCACGCCTCCGAAGAGACTGGTGCCTTAAACCAGCGCCTTGGACCGCTCGGCCATCTCGCCACGGATGAAAGAGAGAAAGTGGATTCTGTCTTGTGAAGTTGTTCACACAAAAAGAATGAAACATTTAGAAATTCCATGAAAATGTAAAACGTTGTTTAAGAGAAAGCAAAATTCTAGAAATCCGTTTAAGAAATAAAACGTTGAGCCAGAGCTTGCCACAGAGAGTGGATGGATTCTGTAATGTGAAAGCGTTTACAAAAAAAAAGAAAAAAAAATTATTGAATTCCTTCAAAAAGGAAAAGGTTCAGGTCCCGGGGAGATTTGAACTCCCGTCGCAGGATTCAGAGTCCTGAGTGCTAACCGCTACACCACGGGACCGATGTTTAACAATGAGTGAAGGGAGTAAATAGAATAAAATTTCTAATTGAACATCAAAAAGATTTCTGACGAGAGTGGGATTCGAACCCACGCCTCCGAAGAGACGAAAGAGAGAAAGTGGATTCTGTCTTGTGAAGTTGTTCACACAAAAAGAATGAAACATTTAGAAATTCCATGAAAATGTAAAACGTTGTTTAAGAGAAAGCAAAATTCTAGAAATCCGTTTAAGAAATAAAACGTTGAGCCAGAGCTTGCCACAGAGAGTGGATGGATTCTGTAATGTGAAAGCGTTTACAAAAAAAAAATAAAATAAAATAATTGAATTCCTTCAAAAAGGAAAAGGTTCAGGTCCCGGGGAGATTTGAACTCCCGTCGCAGGATTCAGAGTCCTGAGTGCTAACCGCTACACCACGGGACCGATGTTCGACAATCAGTGAAAGGAGTAAATAGAATAAAATTTCTAATTGAACATCAAAAAGATTTCTGACGAGAGTGGGATTCGAACCCACGCCTCCGAAGAGACTGTTGCCTTAAACCAGCGCCTTGGACCGCTCGGCCATCTCGCCACGGATGAAAGAGAGAAAGTGGATTCTGTCTTGTGAAGTTGTTCACACAAAAAGAATGAAACATTTAGAAATTCCATGAAAATGTAAAACGTTGTTTAAGAGAAAGCAAAATTCTAGAAATCCGTTTAAGAAATAAAACGTTGAGCCAGAGCTTGCCACAGAGAGAGTGGATTCTGTAATGTGAAAGCGTTTACAAAAAAAAGAAAATAAAATTCTTGAATTCCTTCAAAAAGGAAAAGGTTCAGGTCCCGGGGAGATTTGAACTCCCGTCGCAGGATTCAGAGTCCTGAGTGCTAACCGCTACACCACGGGACCGATGTTTAACAATGAGTGAAGGGAGTAAATAGAATAAAATTTCTAATTGAACATCAAAAAGATTTCTGACGAGAGTGGGATTCGAACCCACGCCTCCGAAGAGACTGGTGCCTTAAACCAGCGCCTTGGACCGCTCGGCCATCTCGCCACGGATGAAAGAGAGAAAGTGGATTCTGTCTTGTGAAGTTGTTCACACAAAAAGAATGAAACATTTAGAAATTCCATGAAAATGTAAAACGTTGTTTAAGAGAAAGCAAAATTCTAGAAATCCGTTTAAGAAATAAAACGTTGAGCCAGAGCTTGCCACAGAGAGTGGATGGATTCTGTAATGTGAAAGCGTTTACAAAAAATAAAAATAAAATTATTGAATTCCTTCAAAAAGGAAAAGGTCCAGGTCCCGGGGAGATTTGAACTCCCGTCGCAGGATTCAGAGTCCTGAGTGCTAACCGCTACACCACGGGACCGATGTTTGACAATCAGTGAAAGGAGTAAATAGAATAAAATTTCTAATTGAACATCAAAAAGATTTCTGACGAGAGTGGGATTCGAACCCACGCCTCCGAAGAGACTGGTGCCTTAAACCAGCGCCTTGGACCGCTCGGCCATCTCGCCACGGATGAAAGAGAGAAAGTGGATTCTGTCTTGTGAAGTTGTTCACACAAAAAGAATGAAACATTTAGAAATTCCATGAAAATGTAAAACGTTGTTTAAGAGAAAGCAAAATTCTAGAAATCCGTTTAAGAAATAAAACGTTGAGCCAGAGCTTGCCACAGAGAGTGGATGGATTCTGTAATGTGAAAGCGTTTACAAAAAAAAATAAAATAAAATTATTGAATTCCTTCAAAAAGGAAAAGGTTCAGGTCCCGGGGAGATTTGAACTCCCGTCGCAGGATTCAGAGTCCTGAGTGCAAACCGCTACACCACGGGACCGATGTTTAACAATGAGTGAAGGGAGTAAATAGAATAAAATTTCTAATTGAACATCAAAAAGATTTCTGACGAGAGTGGGATTCGAACCCACGCCTCCGAAGAGACTGGTGCCTTAAACCAGCGCCTTGGACCGCTCGGCCATCTCGCCACGGATGAAAGAGAGAAAGTGGATTCTGTCTTGTGAAGTTGTTCACACAAAAAGAATGAAACATTTAGAAATTCCATGAAAATGTAAAACGTTGTTTAAGAGAAAGCAAAATTCTAGAAATCCGTTTAAGAAATAAAACGTTGAGCCAGAGCTTGCCACAGAGAGTGGATGGATTCTGTAATGTGAAAGCGTTTACAAAAAAAATAAAATAAAATTATTGAATTCCTTCAAAAAGGAAAAGGTCCAGGTCCCGGGGAGATTTGAACTCCCGTCGCAGGATTCAGAGTCCTGAGTGCTAACCGCAACACCACGGGACCGATGTTTAACAATGAGTGAAGGGAGTAAATAGAATAAAATTTCTAATTGAACATCAAAAAGATTTCTGACGAGAGTGGGATTCGAACCCACGCCTCCGAAGAGACGAAAGAGAGAAAGTGGATTCTGTCTTGTGAAGTTGTTCACACAAAAAGAATGAAACATTTAGAAATTCCATGAAAATGTAAAACGTTGTTTAAGAGAAAGCAAAATTCTAGAAATCCGTTTAAGAAATAAAACGTTGAGCCAGAGCTTGCCACAGAGAGTGGATGGATTCTGTAATGTGAAAGCGTTTACAAAAAAAATAAAATAAAATAATTGAATTCCTTCAAAAAGGAAAAGGTTCAGGTCCCGGGGAGATTTGAACTCCCGTCGCAGGATTCAGAGTCCTGAGTGCTAACCGCTACACCACGGGACCGATGTTTAACAATGAGTGAAGGGAGTAAATAGAATAAAATTTCTAATTGAACATCAAAAAGATTTCTGACGAGAGTGGGATTCGAACCCACGCCTCCGAAGAGACTGGTGCCTTAAACCAGCGCCTTGGACCGCTCGGCCATCTCGCCACGGATGAAAGAGAGAAAGTGGATTCTGTCTTGTGAAGTTGTTCACACAAAAAGAATGAAACATTTAGAAATTCCATGAAAATGTAAAACGTTGTTTAAGAGAAAGCAAAATTCTAGAAATCCGTTTAAGAAATAAAACGTTGAGCCAGAGCTTGCCACAGAGAGTGGATGGATTCTGTAATGTGAAAGCGTTTACAAAAAATAAAAATAAAATTATTGAATTCCTTCAAAAAGGAAAAGGTCCAGGTCCCGGGGAGATTTGAACTCCCGTCGCAGGATTCAGAGTCCTGAGTGCTAACCGCTACACCACGGGACCGATGTTTGACAATCAGTGAAAGGAGTAAATAGAATAAAATTTCTAATTGAACATCAAAAAGATTTCTGACGAGAGTGGGATTCGAACCCACGCCTCCGAAGAGACTGGTGCCTTAAACCAGCGCCTTGGACCGCTCGGCCATCTCGCCATGGATGAAAGAGAGAAAGTGGATTCTGTCTTGTGAAGTTGTTCACACAAAAAGAATGAAACATTTAGAAATTCCATGAAAATGTAAAACGTTGTTTAAGAGAAAGCAAAATTCTAGAAATCCGTTTAAGAAATAAAACGTTGAGCCAGAGCTTGCCACAGAGAGTGGATGGATTCTGTAATGTGAAAGCGTTTACAAAAAAAAAAAAAAAATTATTGAATTCCTTCAAAAAGGAAAAGGTTCAGGTCCCGGGGAGATTTGAACTCCCGTCGCAGGATTCAGAGTCCTGAGTGCTAACCGCTACACCACGGGACCGATGTTTGACAATCAGTGAAAGGAGTAAATAGAATAAAATTTCTAATTGAACATCAAAAAGATTTCTGACGAGAGTGGGATTCGAACCCACGCCTCCGAAGAGACTGGTGCCTTAAACCAGCGCCTTGGACCGCTCGGCCATCTCGCCACGGATGAAAGAGAGAAAGTGGATTCTGTCTTGTGAAGTTGTTCACACAAAAAGAATGAAACATTTAGAAATTCCATGAAAATGTAAAACGTTGTTTAAGAGAAAGCAAAATTCTAGAAATCCGTTTAAGAAATAAAACGTTGAGCCAGAGCTTGCCACAGAGAGTGGATGGATTCTGTAATGTGAAAGCGTTTACAAAAAAAAAAAATAAAATAATTGAATTCCTTCAAAAAGGAAAAGGTTCAGGTCCCGGGGAGATTTGAACTCCCGTCGCAGGATTCAGAGTCCTGAGTGCTAACCGCTACACCACGGGACCGATGTTTGACAATCAGTGAAAGGAGTAAATAGAATAAAATTTCTAATTGAACATCAAAAAGATTTCTGACGAGAGTGGGATTCGAACCCACGCCTCCGAAGAGACTGGTGCCTTAAACCAGCGCCTTGGACCGCTCGGCCATCTCGCCACGGATGAAAGAGAGAAAGTGGATTCTGTCTTGTGAAGTTGTTCACACAAAAAGAATGAAACATTTAGAAATTCCATGAAAATGTAAAACGTTGTTTAAGAGAAAGCAAAATTCTAGAAATCCGTTTAAGAAATAAAACGTTGAGCCAGAGCTTGCCACAGAGAGAGTGGATTCTGTAATGTGAAAGCGTTTACAAAAAAAAGAAAATAAAATTCTTGAATTCCTTCAAAAAGGAAAAGGTTCAGGTCCCGGGGAGATTTGAACTCCCGTCGCAGGATTCAGAGTCCTGAGTGCTAACCGCTACACCACGGGACCGATGTTTAACAATGAGTGAAGGGAGTAAATAGAATAAAATTTCTAATTGAACATCAAAAAGATTTCTGACGAGAGTGGGATTCGAACCCACGCCTCCGAAGAGACTGGTGCCTTAAACCAGCGCCTTGGACCGCTCGGCCATCTCGCCACGGATGAAAGAGAGAAAGTGGATTCTGTCTTGTGAAGTTGTTCACACAAAAAGAATGAAACATTTAGAAATTCCATGAAAATGTAAAACGTTGTTTAAGAGAAAGCAAAATTCTAGAAATCCGTTTAAGAAATAAAACGTTGAGCCAGAGCTTGCCACAGAGAGTGGATGGATTCTGTAATGTGAAAGCGTTTACAAAAAATAAAAATAAAATTATTGAATTCCTTCAAAAAGGAAAAGGTCCAGGTCCCGGGGAGATTTGAACTCCCGTCGCAGGATTCAGAGTCCTGAGTGCTAACCGCTACACCACGGGACCGATGTTTGACAATCAGTGAAAGGAGTAAATAGAATAAAATTTCTAATTGAACATCAAAAAGATTTCTGACGAGAGTGGGATTCGAACCCACGCCTCCGAAGAGACTGGTGCCTTAAACCAGCGCCTTGGACCGCTCGGCCATCTCGCCACGGATGAAAGAGAGAAAGTGGATTCTGTCTTGTGAAGTTGTTCACACAAAAAGAATGAAACATTTAGAAATTCCATGAAAATGTAAAACGTTGTTTAAGAGAAAGCAAAATTCTAGAAATCCGTTTAAGAAATAAAACGTTGAGCCAGAGCTTGCCACAGAGAGTGGATGGATTCTGTAATGTGAAAGCGTTTACAAAAAAAAAAAAATAAAATAATTGAATTCCTTCAAAAAGGAAAAGGTTCAGGTCCCGGGGAGATTTGAACTCCCGTCGCAGGATTCAGAGTCCTGAGTGCTAACCGCTACACCACGGGACCGATGTTTACAATGAGTGAAGGGAGTAAATAGAATAAAATTTCTAATTGAACATCAAAAAGATTTCTGACGAGAGTGGGATTCGAACCCACGCCTCCGAAGAGACTGGTGCCTTAAACCAGCGCCTTGGACCGCTCGGCCATCTCGCCACGGATGAAAGAGAGAAAGTGGATTCTGTCTTGTGAAGTTGTTCACACAAAAAGAATGAAACATTTAGAAATTCCATGAAAATGTAAAACGTTGTTTAAGAGAAAGCAAAATTCTAGAAATCCGTTTAAGAAATAAAACGTTGAGCCAGAGCTTGCCACAGAGAGTGGATGGATTCTGTAATGTGAAAGCGTTTACAAAAAAAAAAAATAAAATAATTGAATTCCTTCAAAAAGGAAAAGGTTCAGGTCCCGGGGAGATTTGAACTCCCGTCGCAGGATTCAGAGTCCTGAGTGCTAACCGCTACACCACGGGACCGATGTTTGACAATCAGTGAAAGGAGTAAATAGAATAAAATTTCTAATTGAACATCAAAAAGATTTCTGACGAGAGTGGGATTCGAACCCACGCCTCCGAAGAGACTGGTGCCTTAAACCAGCGCCTTGGACCGCTCGGCCATCTCGCCACGGATGAAAGAGAGAAAGTGGATTCTGTCTTGTGAAGTTGTTCACACAAAAAGAATGAAACATTTAGAAATTCCATGAAAATGTAAAACGTTGTTTAAGAGAAAGCAAAATTCTAGAAATCCGTTTAAGAAATAAAACGTTGAGCCAGAGCTTGCCACAGAGAGAGTGGATTCTGTAATGTGAAAGCGTTTACAAAAAAAGAAAATAAAATTCTTGAATTCCTTCAAAAAGGAAAAGGTTCAGGTCCCGGGGAGATTTGAACTCCCGTCGCAGGATTCAGAGTCCTGAGTGCTAACCGCTACACCACGGGACCGATGTTTGACAATCAGTGAAGGGAGTAAATAGAATAAAATTTCTAATTGAACATCAAAAAGATTTCTGACGAGAGTGGGATTCGAACCCACGCCTCCGAAGAGACTGGTGCCTTAAACCAGCGCCTTGGACCGCTCGGCCATCTCGCCACGGATGAAAGAGAGAAAGTGGATTCTGTCTTGTGAAGTTGTTCACACAAAAAGAATGAAACATTTAGAAATTCCATGAAAATGTAAAACGTTGTTTAAGAGAAAGCAAAATTCTAGAAATCCGTTTAAGAAATAAAACGTTGAGCCAGAGCTTGCCACAGAGAGTGGATGGATTCTGTAATGTGAAAGCGTTTACAAAAAATAAAAATAAAATTATTGAATTCCTTCAAAAAGGAAAAGGTCCAGGTCCCGGGGAGATTTGAACTCCCGTCGCAGGATTCAGAGTCCTGAGTGCTAACCGCTACACCACGGGACCGATGTTTGACAATCAGTGAAAGGAGTAAATAGAATAAAATTTCTAATTGAACATCAAAAAGATTTCTGACGAGAGTGGGATTCGAACCCACGCCTCCGAAGAGACTGGTGCCTTAAACCAGCGCCTTGGACCGCTCGGCCATCTCGCCACGGATGAAAGAGAGAAAGTGGATTCTGTCTTGTGAAGTTGTTCACACAAAAAGAATGAAACATTTAGAAATTCCATGAAAATGTAAAACGTTGTTTAAGAGAAAGCAAAATTCTAGAAATCCGTTTAAGAAATAAAACGTTGAGCCAGAGCTTGCCACAGAGAGTGGATGGATTCTGTAATGTGAAAGCGTTTACAAAAAAAAAAAATAAAATTATTGAATTCCTTCAAAAAGGAAAAGGTTCAGGTCCCGGGGAGATTTGAACTCCCGTCGCAGGATTCAGAGTCCTGAGTGCTAACCGCTACACCACGGGACCGATGTTTGACAATCAGTGAAGGGAGTAAATAGAATAAAATTTCTAATTGAACATCAAAAAGATTTCTGACGAGAGTGGGATTCGAACCCACGCCTCCGAAGAGACTGGTGCCTTAAACCAGCGCCTTGGACCGCTCGGCCATCTCGCCACGGATGAAAGAGAGAAAGTGGATTCTGTCTTGTGAAGTTGTTCACACAAAAAGAATGAAACATTTAGAAATTCCATGAAAATGTAAAACGTTGTTTAAGAGAAAGCAAAATTCTAGAAATCCGTTTAAGAAATAAAACGTTGAGCCAGAGCTTGCCACAGAGAGTGGATGGATTCTGTAATGTGAAAGCGTTTACAAAAAATAAAAATAAAATTATTGAATTCCTTCAAAAAGGAAAAGGTCCAGGTCCCGGGGAGATTTGAACTCCCGTCGCAGGATTCAGAGTCCTGAGTGCTAACCGCTACACCACGGGACCGATGTTTGACAATCAGTGAAAGGAGTAAATAGAATAAAATTTCTAATTGAACATCAAAAAGATTTCTGACGAGAGTGGGATTCGAACCCACGCCTCCGAAGAGACTGGTGCCTTAAACCAGCGCCTTGGACCGCTCGGCCATCTCGCCACGGATGAAAGAGAGAAAGTGGATTCTGTCTTGTGAAGTTGTTCACACAAAAAGAATGAAACATTTAGAAATTCCATGAAAATGTAAAACGTTGTTTAAGAGAAAGCAAAATTCTAGAAATCCGTTTAAGAAATAAAACGTTGAGCCAGAGCTTGCCACAGAGAGTGTGGATTCTGTAATGTGAAAGCGTTTACAAAAAAAAAAAATAAAATTCTTGAATTCCTTCAAAAAGGAAAAGGTTCAGGTCCCGGGGAGATTTGAACTCCCGTCGCAGGATTCAGAGTCCTGAGTGCTAACCGCTACACCACGGGACCGATGTTTGACAATCAGTGAAAGGAGTAAATAGAATAAAATTTCTAATTGAACATCAAAAAGATTTCTGACGAGAGTGGGATTCGAACCCACGCCTCCGAAGAGACTGGTGCCTTAAACCAGCGCCTTGGACCGCTCGGCCATCTCGCCACGGATGAAAGAGAGAAAGTGGATTCTGTCTTGTGAAGTTGTTCACACAAAAAGAATGAAACATTTAGAAATTCCATGAAAATGTAAAACGTTGTTTAAGAGAAAGCAAAATTCTAGAAATCCGTTTAAGAAATAAAACGTTGAGCCAGAGCTTGCCACAGAGAGTGGATGGATTCTGTAATGTGAAAGCGTTTACAAAAAAAAAAAATAAAATTATTGAATTCCTTCAAAAAGGAAAAGGTCCAGGTCCCGGGGAGATTTGAACTCCCGTCGCAGGATTCAGAGTCCTGAGTGCTAACCGCTACACCACGGGACCGATGTTTGACAATCAGTGAAAGGAGTAAATAGAATAAAATTTCTAATTGAACATCAAAAAGATTTCTGACGAGAGTGGGATTCGAACCCACGCCTCCGAAGAGACTGGTGCCTTAAACCAGCGCCTTGGACCGCTCGGCCATCTCGCCACGGATGAAAGAGAGAAAGTGGATTCTGTCTTGTGAAGTTGTTCACACAAAAAGAATGAAACATTTAGAAATTCCATGAAAATGTAAAACGTTGTTTAAGAGAAAGCAAAATTCTAGAAATCCGTTTAAGAAATAAAACGTTGAGCCAGAGCTTGCCACAGAGAGTGGATGGATTCTGTAATGTGAAAGCGTTTACAAAAAATAAAAATAAAATTATTGAATTCCTTCAAAAAGGAAAAGGTCCAGGTCCCGGGGAGATTTGAACTCCCGTCGCAGGATTCAGAGTCCTGAGTGCTAACCGCTACACCACGGGACCGATGTTTGACAATCAGTGAAAGGAGTAAATAGAATAAAATTTCTAATTGAACATCAAAAAGATTTCTGACGAGAGTGGGATTCGAACCCACGCCTCCGAAGAGACTGGTGCCTTAAACCAGCGCCTTGGACCGCTCGGCCATCTCGCCACGGATGAAAGAGAGAAAGTGGATTCTGTCTTGTGAAGTTGTTCACACAAAAAGAATGAAACATTTAGAAATTCCATGAAAATGTAAAACGTTGTTTAAGAGAAAGCAAAATTCTAGAAATCCGTTTAAGAAATAAAACGTTGAGCCAGAGCTTGCCACAGAGAGTGGATGGATTCTGTAATGTGAAAGCGTTTACAAAAAAAAAAATAAAATTATTGAATTCCTTCAAAAAGGAAAAGGTCCAGGTCCCGGGGAGATTTGAACTCCCGTCGCAGGATTCAGAGTCCTGAGTGCTAACCGCTACACCACGGGACCGATGTTTGACAATCAGTGAAAGGAGTAAATAGAATAAAATTTCTAATTGAACATCAAAAAGATTTCTGACGAGAGTGGGATTCGAACCCACGCCTCCGAAGAGACTGGTGCCTTAAACCAGCGCCTTGGACCGCTCGGCCATCTCGCCACGGATGAAAGAGAGAAAGTGGATTCTGTCTTGTGAAGTTGTTCACACAAAAAGAATGAAACATTTAGAAATTCCATGAAAATGTAAAACGTTGTTTAAGAGAAAGCAAAATTCTAGAAATCCGTTTAAGAAATAAAACGTTGAGCCAGAGCTTGCCACAGAGAGTGGATGGATTCTGTAATGTGAAAGCGTTTACAAAAAAATAAAATAAAATTATTGAATTCCTTCAAAAAGGAAAAGGTCCAGGTCCCGGGGAGATTTGAACTCCCGTCGCAGGATTCAGAGTCCTGAGTGCTAACCGCTACACCACGGGACCGATGTTTGACAATCAGTGAAAGGAGTAAATAGAATAAAATTTCTAATTGAACATCAAAAAGATTTCTGACGAGAGTGGGATTCGAACCCACGCCTCCGAAGAGACTGGTGCCTTAAACCAGCGCCTTGGACCGCTCGGCCATCTCGCCACGGATGAAAGAGAGAAAGTGGATTCTGTCTTGTGAAGTTGTTCACACAAAAAGAATGAAACATTTAGAAATTCCATGAAAATGTAAAACGTTGTTTAAGAGAAAGCAAAATTCTAGAAATCCGTTTAAGAAATAAAACGTTGAGCCAGAGCTTGCCACAGAGAGTGGATGGATTCTGTAATGTGAAAGCGTTTACAAAAAAAAAAAATAAAATATTGAATTCCTTCAAAAAGGAAAAGGTCCAGGTCCCGGGGAGATTTGAACTCCCGTCGCAGGATTCAGAGTCCTGAGTGCTAACCGCTACACCACGGGACCGATGTTTGACAATCAGTGAAAGGAGTAAATAGAATAAAATTTCTAATTGAACATCAAAAAGATTTCTGACGAGAGTGGGATTCGAACCCACGCCTCCGAAGAGACTGGTGCCTTAAACCAGCGCCTTGGACCGCTCGGCCATCTCGCCACGGATGAAAGAGAGAAAGTGGATTCTGTCTTGTGAAGTTGTTCACACAAAAAGAATGAAACATTTAGAAATTCCATGAAAATGTAAAACGTTGTTTAAGAGAAAGCAAAATTCTAGAAATCCGTTTAAGAAATAAAACGTTGAGCCAGAGCTTGCCACAGAGAGTGGATGGATTCTGTAATGTGAAAGCGTTTACAAAAAAAAAAAATAAAATTATTGAATTCCTTCAAAAAGGAAAAGGTCCAGGTCCCGGGGAGATTTGAACTCCCGTCGCAGGATTCAGAGTCCTGAGTGCTAACCGCTACACCACGGGACCGATGTTTGACAATCAGTGAAAGGAGTAAATAGAATAAAATTTCTAATTGAACATCAAAAAGATTTCTGACGAGAGTGGGATTCGAACCCACGCCTCCGAAGAGACTGGTGCCTTAAACCAGCGCCTTGGACCGCTCGGCCATCTCGCCACGGATGAAAGAGAGAAAGTGGATTCTGTCTTGTGAAGTTGTTCACACAAAAAGAATGAAACATTTAGAAATTCCATGAAAATGTAAAACGTTGTTTAAGAGAAAGCAAAATTCTAGAAATCCGTTTAAGAAATAAAACGTTGAGCCAGAGCTTGCCACAGAGAGTGGATGGATTCTGTAATGTGAAAGCGTTTACAAAAAAAAAAAAATAAAATAATTGAATTCCTTCAAAAAGGAAAAGGTCCAGGTCCCGGGGAGATTTGAACTCCCGTCGCAGGATTCAGAGTCCTGAGTGCTAACCGCTACACCACGGGACCGATGTTTGACAATCAGTGAAAGGAGTAAATAGAATAAAATTTCTAATTGAACATCAAAAAGATTTCTGACGAGAGTGGGATTCGAACCCACGCCTCCGAAGAGACTGGTGCCTTAAACCAGCGCCTTGGACCGCTCGGCCATCTCGCCACGGATGAAAGAGAGAAAGTGGATTCTGTCTTGTGAAGTTGTTCACACAAAAAGAATGAAACATTTAGAAATTCCATGAAAATGTAAAACGTTGTTTAAGAGAAAGCAAAATTCTAGAAATCCGTTTAAGAAATAAAACGTTGAGCCAGAGCTTGCCACAGAGAGTGGATGGATTCTGTAATGTGAAAGCGTTTACAAAAAAAAATAAAATAATTGAATTCCTTCAAAAAGGAAAAGGTTCAGGTCCCGGGGAGATTTGAACTCCCGTCGCAGGATTCAGAGTCCTGAGTGCTAACCGCTACACCACGGGACCGATGTTTGACAATCAGTGAAAGGAGTAAATAGAATAAAATTTCTAATTGAACATCAAAAAGATTTCTGACGAGAGTGGGATTCGAACCCACGCCTCCGAAGAGACTGGTGCCTTAAACCAGCGCCTTGGACCGCTCGGCCATCTCGCCACGGATGAAAGAGAGAAAGTGGATTCTGTCTTGTGAAGTTGTTCACACAAAAAGAATGAAACATTTAGAAATTCCATGAAAATGTAAAACGTTGTTTAAGAGAAAGCAAAATTCTAGAAATCCGTTTAAGAAATAAAACGTTGAGCCAGAGCTTGCCACAGAGAGTGGATGGATTCTGTAATGTGAAAGCGTTTACAAAAAAAAAAAATAAAATAATTGAATTCCTTCAAAAAGGAAAAGGTCCAGGTCCCGGGGAGATTTGAACTCCCGTCGCAGGATTCAGAGTCCTGAGTGCTAACCGCTACACCACGGGACCGATGTTTGACAATCAGTGAAAGGAGTAAATAGAATAAAATTTCTAATTGAACATCAAAAAGATTTCTGACGAGAGTGGGATTCGAACCCACGCCTCCGAAGAGACTGGTGCCTTAAACCAGCGCCTTGGACCGCTCGGCCATCTCGCCACGGATGAAAGAGAGAAAGTGGATTCTGTCTTGTGAAGTTGTTCACACAAAAAGAATGAAACATTTAGAAATTCCATGAAAATGTAAAACGTTGTTTAAGAGAAAGCAAAATTCTAGAAATCCGTTTAAGAAATAAAACGTTGAGCCAGAGCTTGCCACAGAGAGTGGATGGATTCTGTAATGTGAAAGCGTTTACAAAAAAAAAAATAAAATTATTGAATTCCTTCAAAAAGGAAAAGGTCCAGGTCCCGGGGAGATTTGAACTCCCGTCGCAGGATTCAGAGTCCTGAGTGCTAACCGCTACACCACGGGACCGATGTTTGACAATCAGTGAAAGGAGTAAATAGAATAAAATTTCTAATTGAACATCAAAAAGATTTCTGACGAGAGTGGGATTCGAACCCACGCCTCCGAAGAGACTGGTGCCTTAAACCAGCGCCTTGGACCGCTCGGCCATCTCGCCACGGATGAAAGAGAGAAAGTGGATTCTGTCTTGTGAAGTTGTTCACACAAAAAGAATGAAACATTTAGAAATTCCATGAAAATGTAAAACGTTGTTTAAGAGAAAGCAAAATTCTAGAAATCCGTTTAAGAAATAAAACGTTGAGCCAGAGCTTGCCACAGAGAGTGGATGGATTCTGTAATGTGAAAGCGTTTACAAAAAAAATAAAATAAAATTATTGAATTCCTTCAAAAAGGAAAAGGTCCAGGTCCCGGGGAGATTTGAACTCCCGTCGCAGGATTCAGAGTCCTGAGTGCTAACCGCTACACCACGGGACCGATGTTTGACAATCAGTGAAAGGAGTAAATAGAATAAAATTTCTAATTGAACATCAAAAAGATTTCTGACGAGAGTGGGATTCGAACCCACGCCTCCGAAGAGACTGGTGCCTTAAACCAGCGCCTTGGACCGCTCGGCCATCTCGCCACGGATGAAAGAGAGAAAGTGGATTCTGTCTTGTGAAGTTGTTCACACAAAAAGAATGAAACATTTAGAAATTCCATGAAAATGTAAAACGTTGTTTAAGAGAAAGCAAAATTCTAGAAATCCGTTTAAGAAATAAAACGTTGAGCCAGAGCTTGCCACAGAGAGTGGATGGATTCTGTAATGTGAAAGCGTTTACAAAAAAAAAAATAAAATAATTGAATTCCTTCAAAAAGGAAAAGGTCCAGGTCCCGGGGAGATTTGAACTCCCGTCGCAGGATTCAGAGTCCTGAGTGCTAACCGCTACACCACGGGACCGATGTTTGACAATCAGTGAAAGGAGTAAATAGAATAAAATTTCTAATTGAACATCAAAAAGATTTCTGACGAGAGTGGGATTCGAACCCACGCCTCCGAAGAGACTGGTGCCTTAAACCAGCGCCTTGGACCGCTCGGCCATCTCGCCACGGATGAAAGAGAGAAAGTGGATTCTGTCTTG
Organism: Allodiplogaster sudhausi; assembly: GCA_945643635.1. Lineage (NCBI taxonomy): Eukaryota > Metazoa > Nematoda > Chromadorea > Rhabditida > Diplogasteridae > Allodiplogaster > Allodiplogaster sudhausi. The sequence continues at coordinate 1,484,302 of CALZFC010000078.1, forward strand.
TGAAGTTGTTCACACAAAAAGAATGAAACATTTAGAAATTCCATGAAAATGTAAAACGTTGTTTAAGAGAAAGCAAAATTCTAGAAATCCGTTTAAGAAATAAAACGTTGAGCCAGAGCTTGCCACAGAGAGTGGATGGATTCTGTAATGTGAAAGCGTTTACAAAAAAATAAAATAAAATATTGAATTCCTTCAAAAAGGAAAAGGTCCAGGTCCCGGGGAGATTTGAACTCCCGTCGCAGGATTCAGAGTCCTGAGTGCTAACCGCTACACCACGGGACCGATGTTTGACAATCAGTGAAAGGAGTAAATAGAATAAAATTTCTAATTGAACATCAAAAAGATTTCTGACGAGAGTGGGATTCGAACCCACGCCTCCGAAGAGACTGGTGCCTTAAACCAGCGCCTTGGACCGCTCGGCCATCTCGCCACGGATGAAAGAGAGAAAGTGGATTCTGTCTTGTGAAGTTGTTCACACAAAAAGAATGAAACATTTAGAAATTCCATGAAAATGTAAAACGTTGTTTAAGAGAAAGCAAAATTCTAGAAATCCGTTTAAGAAATAAAACGTTGAGCCAGAGCTTGCCACAGAGAGTGGATGGATTCTGTAATGTGAAAGCGTTTACAAAAAAAAAAATAAAATTATTGAATTCCTTCAAAAAGGAAAAGGTTCAGGTCCCGGGGAGATTTGAACTCCCGTCGCAGGATTCAGAGTCCTGAGTGCTAACCGCTACACCACGGGACCGATGTTTGACAATCAGTGAAAGGAGTAAATAGAATAAAATTTCTAATTGAACATCAAAAAGATTTCTGACGAGAGTGGGATTCGAACCCACGCCTCCGAAGAGACTGGTGCCTTAAACCAGCGCCTTGGACCGCTCGGCCATCTCGCCACGGATGAAAGAGAGAAAGTGGATTCTGTCTTGTGAAGTTGTTCACACAAAAAGAATGAAACATTTAGAAATTCCATGAAAATGTAAAACGTTGTTTAAGAGAAAGCAAAATTCTAGAAATCCGTTTAAGAAATAAAACGTTGAGCCAGAGCTTGCCACAGAGAGTGGATGGATTCTGTAATGTGAAAGCGTTTACAAAAAAAAAAATAAAATAATTGAATTCCTTCAAAAAGGAAAAGGTCCAGGTCCCGGGGAGATTTGAACTCCCGTCGCAGGATTCAGAGTCCTGAGTGCTAACCGCTACACCACGGGACCGATGTTTGACAATCAGTGAAAGGAGTAAATAGAATAAAATTTCTAATTGAACATCAAAAAGATTTCTGACGAGAGTGGGATTCGAACCCACGCCTCCGAAGAGACTGGTGCCTTAAACCAGCGCCTTGGACCGCTCGGCCATCTCGCCACGGATGAAAGAGAGAAAGTGGATTCTGTCTTGTGAAGTTGTTCACACAAAAAGAATGAAACATTTAGAAATTCCATGAAAATGTAAAACGTTGTTTAAGAGAAAGCAAAATTCTAGAAATCCGTTTAAGAAATAAAACGTTGAGCCAGAGCTTGCCACAGAGAGTGGATGGATTCTGTAATGTGAAAGCGTTTACAAAAAAAAAAATAAAATAATTGAATTCCTTCAAAAAGGAAAAGGTCCAGGTCCCGGGGAGATTTGAACTCCCGTCGCAGGATTCAGAGTCCTGAGTGCTAACCGCTACACCACGGGACCGATGTTTGACAATCAGTGAAAGGAGTAAATAGAATAAAATTTCTAATTGAACATCAAAAAGATTTCTGACGAGAGTGGGATTCGAACCCACGCCTCCGAAGAGACTGGTGCCTTAAACCAGCGCCTTGGACCGCTCGGCCATCTCGCCACGGATGAAAGAGAGAAAGTGGATTCTGTCTTGTGAAGTTGTTCACACAAAAAGAATGAAACATTTAGAAATTCCATGAAAATGTAAAACGTTGTTTAAGAGAAAGCAAAATTCTAGAAATCCGTTTAAGAAATAAAACGTTGAGCCAGAGCTTGCCACAGAGAGTGGATGGATTCTGTAATGTGAAAGCGTTTACAAAAAAAAAAAATAAAATAATTGAATTCCTTCAAAAAGGAAAAGGTCCAGGTCCCGGGGAGATTTGAACTCCCGTCGCAGGATTCAGAGTCCTGAGTGCTAACCGCTACACCACGGGACCGATGTTTGACAATCAGTGAAAGGAGTAAATAGAATAAAATTTCTAATTGAACATCAAAAAGATTTCTGACGAGAGTGGGATTCGAACCCACGCCTCCGAAGAGACTGGTGCCTTAAACCAGCGCCTTGGACCGCTCGGCCATCTCGCCACGGATGAAAGAGAGAAAGTGGATTCTGTCTTGTGAAGTTGTTCACACAAAAAGAATGAAACATTTAGAAATTCCATGAAAATGTAAAACGTTGTTTAAGAGAAAGCAAAATTCTAGAAATCCGTTTAAGAAATAAAACGTTGAGCCAGAGCTTGCCACAGAGAGTGGATGGATTCTGTAATGTGAAAGCGTTTACAAAAAAATAAAATAAAATTATTGAATTCCTTCAAAAAGGAAAAGGTCCAGGTCCCGGGGAGATTTGAACTCCCGTCGCAGGATTCAGAGTCCTGAGTGCTAACCGCTACACCACGGGACCGATGTTTGACAATCAGTGAAAGGAGTAAATAGAATAAAATTTCTAATTGAACATCAAAAAGATTTCTGACGAGAGTGGGATTCGAACCCACGCCTCCGAAGAGACTGGTGCCTTAAACCAGCGCCTTGGACCGCTCGGCCATCTCGCCACGGATGAAAGAGAGAAAGTGGATTCTGTCTTGTGAAGTTGTTCACACAAAAAGAATGAAACATTTAGAAATTCCATGAAAATGTAAAACGTTGTTTAAGAGAAAGCAAAATTCTAGAAATCCGTTTAAGAAATAAAACGTTGAGCCAGAGCTTGCCACAGAGAGTGGATGGATTCTGTAATGTGAAAGCGTTTACAAAAAAAATAAAATAAAATAATTGAATTCCTTCAAAAAGGAAAAGGTCCAGGTCCCGGGGAGATTTGAACTCCCGTCGCAGGATTCAGAGTCCTGAGTGCTAACCGCTACACCACGGGACCGATGTTTGACAATCAGTGAAAGGAGTAAATAGAATAAAATTTCTAATTGAACATCAAAAAGATTTCTGACGAGAGTGGGATTCGAACCCACGCCTCCGAAGAGACTGGTGCCTTAAACCAGCGCCTTGGACCGCTCGGCCATCTCGCCACGGATGAAAGAGAGAAAGTGGATTCTGTCTTGTGAAGTTGTTCACACAAAAAGAATGAAACATTTAGAAATTCCATGAAAATGTAAAACGTTGTTTAAGAGAAAGCAAAATTCTAGAAATCCGTTTAAGAAATAAAACGTTGAGCCAGAGCTTGCCACAGAGAGTGGATGGATTCTGTAATGTGAAAGCGTTTACAAAAAATAAAAAAAAATTATTGAATTCCTTCAAAAAGGAAAAGGTCCAGGTCCCGGGGAGATTTGAACTCCCGTCGCAGGATTCAGAGTCCTGAGTGCTAACCGCTACACCACGGGACCGATGTTTGACAATCAGTGAAAGGAGTAAATAGAATAAAATTTCTAATTGAACATCAAAAAGATTTCTGACGAGAGTGGGATTCGAACCCACGCCTCCGAAGAGACTGGTGCCTTAAACCAGCGCCTTGGACCGCTCGGCCATCTCGCCACGGATGAAAGAGAGAAAGTGGATTCTGTCTTGTGAAGTTGTTCACACAAAAAGAATGAAACATTTAGAAATTCCATGAAAATGTAAAACGTTGTTTAAGAGAAAGCAAAATTCTAGAAATCCGTTTAAGAAATAAAACGTTGAGCCAGAGCTTGCCACAGAGAGTGGATGGATTCTGTAATGTGAAAGCGTTTACAAAAAAAAAAAATAAAATAATTGAATTCCTTCAAAAAGGAAAAGGTCCAGGTCCCGGGGAGATTTGAACTCCCGTCGCAGGATTCAGAGTCCTGAGTGCTAACCGCTACACCACGGGACCGATGTTTGACAATCAGTGAAAGGAGTAAATAGAATAAAATTTCTAATTGAACATCAAAAAGATTTCTGACGAGAGTGGGATTCGAACCCACGCCTCCGAAGAGACTGGTGCCTTAAACCAGCGCCTTGGACCGCTCGGCCATCTCGCCACGGATGAAAGAGAGAAAGTGGATTCTGTCTTGTGAAGTTGTTCACACAAAAAGAATGAAACATTTAGAAATTCCATGAAAATGTAAAACGTTGTTTAAGAGAAAGCAAAATTCTAGAAATCCGTTTAAGAAATAAAACGTTGAGCCAGAGCTTGCCACAGAGAGTGGATGGATTCTGTAATGTGAAAGCGTTTACAAAAAAAATAAAATAAAATAATTGAATTCCTTCAAAAAGGAAAAGGTCCAGGTCCCGGGGAGATTTGAACTCCCGTCGCAGGATTCAGAGTCCTGAGTGCTAACCGCTACACCACGGGACCGATGTTTGACAATCAGTGAAAGGAGTAAATAGAATAAAATTTCTAATTGAACATCAAAAAGATTTCTGACGAGAGTGGGATTCGAACCCACGCCTCCGAAGAGACTGGTGCCTTAAACCAGCGCCTTGGACCGCTCGGCCATCTCGCCACGGATGAAAGAGAGAAAGTGGATTCTGTCTTGTGAAGTTGTTCACACAAAAAGAATGAAACATTTAGAAATTCCATGAAAATGTAAAACGTTGTTTAAGAGAAAGCAAAATTCTAGAAATCCGTTTAAGAAATAAAACGTTGAGCCAGAGCTTGCCACAGAGAGTGGATGGATTCTGTAATGTGAAAGCGTTTACAAAAAAAAAAAATAAAATAATTGAATTCCTTCAAAAAGGAAAAGGTCCAGGTCCCGGGGAGATTTGAACTCCCGTCGCAGGATTCAGAGTCCTGAGTGCTAACCGCTACACCACGGGACCGATGTTTGACAATCAGTGAAAGGAGTAAATAGAATAAAATTTCTAATTGAACATCAAAAAGATTTCTGACGAGAGTGGGATTCGAACCCACGCCTCCGAAGAGACTGGTGCCTTAAACCAGCGCCTTGGACCGCTCGGCCATCTCGCCACGGATGAAAGAGAGAAAGTGGATTCTGTCTTGTGAAGTTGTTCACACAAAAAGAATGAAACATTTAGAAATTCCATGAAAATGTAAAACGTTGTTTAAGAGAAAGCAAAATTCTAGAAATCCGTTTAAGAAATAAAACGTTGAGCCAGAGCTTGCCACAGAGAGTGGATGGATTCTGTAATGTGAAAGCGTTTACAAAAAATAAAAATAAAATTATTGAATTCCTTCAAAAAGGAAAAGGTCCAGGTCCCGGGGAGATTTGAACTCCCGTCGCAGGATTCAGAGTCCTGAGTGCTAACCGCTACACCACGGGACCGATGTTTGACAATCAGTGAAAGGAGTAAATAGAATAAAATTTCTAATTGAACATCAAAAAGATTTCTGACGAGAGTGGGATTCGAACCCACGCCTCCGAAGAGACTGGTGCCTTAAACCAGCGCCTTGGACCGCTCGGCCATCTCGCCACGGATGAAAGAGAGAAAGTGGATTCTGTCTTGTGAAGTTGTTCACACAAAAAGAATGAAACATTTAGAAATTCCATGAAAATGTAAAACGTTGTTTAAGAGAAAGCAAAATTCTAGAAATCCGTTTAAGAAATAAAACGTTGAGCCAGAGCTTGCCACAGAGAGTGGATGGATTCTGTAATGTGAAAGCGTTTACAAAAAAAAAAAATAAAATAATTGAATTCCTTCAAAAAGGAAAAGGTCCAGGTCCCGGGGAGATTTGAACTCCCGTCGCAGGATTCAGAGTCCTGAGTGCTAACCGCTACACCACGGGACCGATGTTTGACAATCAGTGAAAGGAGTAAATAGAATAAAATTTCTAATTGAACATCAAAAAGATTTCTGACGAGAGTGGGATTCGAACCCACGCCTCCGAAGAGACTGGTGCCTTAAACCAGCGCCTTGGACCGCTCGGCCATCTCGCCACGGATGAAAGAGAGAAAGTGGATTCTGTCTTGTGAAGTTGTTCACACAAAAAGAATGAAACATTTAGAAATTCCATGAAAATGTAAAACGTTGTTTAAGAGAAAGCAAAATTCTAGAAATCCGTTTAAGAAATAAAACGTTGAGCCAGAGCTTGCCACAGAGAGTGGATGGATTCTGTAATGTGAAAGCGTTTACAAAAAATAAAAATAAAATTATTGAATTCCTTCAAAAAGGAAAAGGTCCAGGTCCCGGGGAGATTTGAACTCCCGTCGCAGGATTCAGAGTCCTGAGTGCTAACCGCTACACCACGGGACCGATGTTTGACAATCAGTGAAAGGAGTAAATAGAATAAAATTTCTAATTGAACATCAAAAAGATTTCTGACGAGAGTGGGATTCGAACCCACGCCTCCGAAGAGACTGGTGCCTTAAACCAGCGCCTTGGACCGCTCGGCCATCTCGCCACGGATGAAAGAGAGAAAGTGGATTCTGTCTTGTGAAGTTGTTCACACAAAAAGAATGAAACATTTAGAAATTCCATGAAAATGTAAAACGTTGTTTAAGAGAAAGCAAAATTCTAGAAATCCGTTTAAGAAATAAAACGTTGAGCCAGAGCTTGCCACAGAGAGTGGATGGATTCTGTAATGTGAAAGCGTTTACAAAAAAAATAAAATAAAATAATTGAATTCCTTCAAAAAGGAAAAGGTCCAGGTCCCGGGGAGATTTGAACTCCCGTCGCAGGATTCAGAGTCCTGAGTGCTAACCGCTACACCACGGGACCGATGTTTGACAATCAGTGAAAGGAGTAAATAGAATAAAATTTCTAATTGAACATCAAAAAGATTTCTGACGAGAGTGGGATTCGAACCCACGCCTCCGAAGAGACTGGTGCCTTAAACCAGCGCCTTGGACCGCTCGGCCATCTCGCCACGGATGAAAGAGAGAAAGTGGATTCTGTCTTGTGAAGTTGTTCACACAAAAAGAATGAAACATTTAGAAATTCCATGAAAATGTAAAACGTTGTTTAAGAGAAAGCAAAATTCTAGAAATCCGTTTAAGAAATAAAACGTTGAGCCAGAGCTTGCCACAGAGAGTGGATGGATTCTGTAATGTGAAAGCGTTTACAAAAAAAATAATAAAATAATTGAATTCCTTCAAAAAGGAAAAGGTCCAGGTCCCGGGGAGATTTGAACTCCCGTCGCAGGATTCAGAGTCCTGAGTGCTAACCGCTACACCACGGGACCGATGTTTGACAATCAGTGAAAGGAGTAAATAGAATAAAATTTCTAATTGAACATCAAAAAGATTTCTGACGAGAGTGGGATTCGAACCCACGCCTCCGAAGAGACTGGTGCCTTAAACCAGCGCCTTGGACCGCTCGGCCATCTCGCCACGGATGAAAGAGAGAAAGTGGATTCTGTCTTGTGAAGTTGTTCACACAAAAAGAATGAAACATTTAGAAATTCCATGAAAATGTAAAACGTTGTTTAAGAGAAAGCAAAATTCTAGAAATCCGTTTAAGAAATAAAACGTTGAGCCAGAGCTTGCCACAGAGAGTGGATGGATTCTGTAATGTGAAAGCGTTTACAAAAAAAGAAAATAAAATAATTGAATTCCTTCAAAAAGGAAAAGGTCCAGGTCCCGGGGAGATTTGAACTCCCGTCGCAGGATTCAGAGTCCTGAGTGCTAACCGCTACACCACGGGACCGATGTTTGACAATCAGTGAAAGGAGTAAATAGAATAAAATTTCTAATTGAACATCAAAAAGATTTCTGACGAGAGTGGGATTCGAACCCACGCCTCCGAAGAGACTGGTGCCTTAAACCAGCGCCTTGGACCGCTCGGCCATCTCGCCACGGATGAAAGAGAGAAAGTGGATTCTGTCTTGTGAAGTTGTTCACACAAAAAGAATGAAACATTTAGAAATTCCATGAAAATGTAAAACGTTGTTTAAGAGAAAGCAAAATTCTAGAAATCCGTTTAAGAAATAAAACGTTGAGCCAGAGCTTGCCACAGAGAGTGGATGGATTCTGTAATGTGAAAGCGTTTACAAAAAATAAAAATAAAATTATTGAATTCCTTCAAAAAGGAAAAGGTCCAGGTCCCGGGGAGATTTGAACTCCCGTCGCAGGATTCAGAGTCCTGAGTGCTAACCGCTACACCACGGGACCGATGTTTGACAATCAGTGAAAGGAGTAAATAGAATAAAATTTCTAATTGAACATCAAAAAGATTTCTGACGAGAGTGGGATTCGAACCCACGCCTCCGAAGAGACTGGTGCCTTAAACCAGCGCCTTGGACCGCTCGGCCATCTCGCCACGGATGAAAGAGAGAAAGTGGATTCTGTCTTGTGAAGTTGTTCACACAAAAAGAATGAAACATTTAGAAATTCCATGAAAATGTAAAACGTTGTTTAAGAGAAAGCAAAATTCTAGAAATCCGTTTAAGAAATAAAACGTTGAGCCAGAGCTTGCCACAGAGAGTGGATGGATTCTGTAATGTGAAAGCGTTTACAAAAAAAATAAAATAAAATAATTGAATTCCTTCAAAAAGGAAAAGGTCCAGGTCCCGGGGAGATTTGAACTCCCGTCGCAGGATTCAGAGTCCTGAGTGCTAACCGCTACACCACGGGACCGATGTTTGACAATCAGTGAAAGGAGTAAATAGAATAAAATTTCTAATTGAACATCAAAAAGATTTCTGACGAGAGTGGGATTCGAACCCACGCCTCCGAAGAGACTGGTGCCTTAAACCAGCGCCTTGGACCGCTCGGCCATCTCGCCACGGATGAAAGAGAGAAAGTGGATTCTGTCTTGTGAAGTTGTTCACACAAAAAGAATGAAACATTTAGAAATTCCATGAAAATGTAAAACGTTGTTTAAGAGAAAGCAAAATTCTAGAAATCCGTTTAAGAAATAAAACGTTGAGCCAGAGCTTGCCACAGAGAGTGGATGGATTCTGTAATGTGAAAGCGTTTACAAAAAATAAAAATAAAATTATTGAATTCCTTCAAAAAGGAAAAGGTCCAGGTCCCGGGGAGATTTGAACTCCCGTCGCAGGATTCAGAGTCCTGAGTGCTAACCGCTACACCACGGGACCGATGTTTGACAATCAGTGAAAGGAGTAAATAGAATAAAATTTCTAATTGAACATCAAAAAGATTTCTGACGAGAGTGGGATTCGAACCCACGCCTCCGAAGAGACTGGTGCCTTAAACCAGCGCCTTGGACCGCTCGGCCATCTCGCCACGGATGAAAGAGAGAAAGTGGATTCTGTCTTGTGAAGTTGTTCACACAAAAAGAATGAAACATTTAGAAATTCCATGAAAATGTAAAACGTTGTTTAAGAGAAAGCAAAATTCTAGAAATCCGTTTAAGAAATAAAACGTTGAGCCAGAGCTTGCCACAGAGAGTGGATGGATTCTGTAATGTGAAAGCGTTTACAAAAAATAAAAATAAAATTATTGAATTCCTTCAAAAAGGAAAAGGTCCAGGTCCCGGGGAGATTTGAACTCCCGTCGCAGGATTCAGAGTCCTGAGTGCTAACCGCTACACCACGGGACCGATGTTTGACAATCAGTGAAAGGAGTAAATAGAATAAAATTTCTAATTGAACATCAAAAAGATTTCTGACGAGAGTGGGATTCGAACCCACGCCTCCGAAGAGACTGGTGCCTTAAACCAGCGCCTTGGACCGCTCGGCCATCTCGCCACGGATGAAAGAGAGAAAGTGGATTCTGTCTTGTGAAGTTGTTCACACAAAAAGAATGAAACATTTAGAAATTCCATGAAAATGTAAAACGTTGTTTAAGAGAAAGCAAAATTCTAGAAATCCGTTTAAGAAATAAAACGTTGAGCCAGAGCTTGCCACAGAGAGTGGATGGATTCTGTAATGTGAAAGCGTTTACAAAAAAAAAAAAATAAAATTATTGAATTCCTTCAAAAAGGAAAAGGTCCAGGTCCCGGGGAGATTTGAACTCCCGTCGCAGGATTCAGAGTCCTGAGTGCTAACCGCTACACCACGGGACCGATGTTTGACAATCAGTGAAAGGAGTAAATAGAATAAAATTTCTAATTGAACATCAAAAAGATTTCTGACGAGAGTGGGATTCGAACCCACGCCTCCGAAGAGACTGGTGCCTTAAACCAGCGCCTTGGACCGCTCGGCCATCTCGCCACGGATGAAAGAGAGAAAGTGGATTCTGTCTTGTGAAGTTGTTCACACAAAAAGAATGAAACATTTAGAAATTCCATGAAAATGTAAAACGTTGTTTAAGAGAAAGCAAAATTCTAGAAATCCGTTTAAGAAATAAAACGTTGAGCCAGAGCTTGCCACAGAGAGTGGATGGATTCTGTAATGTGAAAGCGTTTACAAAAAAAATAAAATAAAATAATTGAATTCCTTCAAAAAGGAAAAGGTCCAGGTCCCGGGGAGATTTGAACTCCCGTCGCAGGATTCAGAGTCCTGAGTGCTAACCGCTACACCACGGGACCGATGTTTGACAATCAGTGAAAGGAGTAAATAGAATAAAATTTCTAATTGAACATCAAAAAGATTTCTGACGAGAGTGGGATTCGAACCCACGCCTCCGAAGAGACTGGTGCCTTAAACCAGCGCCTTGGACCGCTCGGCCATCTCGCCACGGATGAAAGAGAGAAAGTGGATTCTGTCTTGTGAAGTTGTTCACACAAAAAGAATGAAACATTTAGAAATTCCATGAAAATGTAAAACGTTGTTTAAGAGAAAGCAAAATTCTAGAAATCCGTTTAAGAAATAAAACGTTGAGCCAGAGCTTGCCACAGAGAGTGGATGGATTCTGTAATGTGAAAGCGTTTACAAAAAATAAAAATAAAATTATTGAATTCCTTCAAAAAGGAAAAGGTCCAGGTCCCGGGGAGATTTGAACTCCCGTCGCAGGATTCAGAGTCCTGAGTGCTAACCGCTACACCACGGGACCGATGTTTGACAATCAGTGAAAGGAGTAAATAGAATAAAATTTCTAATTGAACATCAAAAAGATTTCTGACGAGAGTGGGATTCGAACCCACGCCTCCGAAGAGACTGGTGCCTTAAACCAGCGCCTTGGACCGCTCGGCCATCTCGCCACGGATGAAAGAGAGAAAGTGGATTCTGTCTTGTGAAGTTGTTCACACAAAAAGAATGAAACATTTAGAAATTCCATGAAAATGTAAAACGTTGTTTAAGAGAAAGCAAAATTCTAGAAATCCGTTTAAGAAATAAAACGTTGAGCCAGAGCTTGCCACAGAGAGTGGATGGATTCTGTAATGTGAAAGCGTTTACAAAAAAAATAAAATAAAATAATTGAATTCCTTCAAAAAGGAAAAGGTCCAGGTCCCGGGGAGATTTGAACTCCCGTCGCAGGATTCAGAGTCCTGAGTGCTAACCGCTACACCACGGGACCGATGTTTGACAATCAGTGAAAGGAGTAAATAGAATAAAATTTCTAATTGAACATCAAAAAGATTTCTGACGAGAGTGGGATTCGAACCCACGCCTCCGAAGAGACTGGTGCCTTAAACCAGCGCCTTGGACCGCTCGGCCATCTCGCCACGGATGAAAGAGAGAAAGTGGATTCTGTCTTGTGAAGTTGTTCACACAAAAAGAATGAAACATTTAGAAATTCCATGAAAATGTAAAACGTTGTTTAAGAGAAAGCAAAATTCTAGAAATCCGTTTAAGAAATAAAACGTTGAGCCAGAGCTTGCCACAGAGAGTGGATGGATTCTGTAATGTGAAAGCGTTTACAAAAAAAAAGAAAATAAAATTATTGAATTCCTTCAAAAAGGAAAAGGTTCAGGTCCCGGGGAGATTTGAACTCCCGTCGCAGGATTCAGAGTCCTGAGTGCTAACCGCTACACCACGGGACCGATGTTTGACAATCAGTGAAAGGAGTAAATAGAATAAAATTTCTAATTGAACATCAAAAAGATTTCTGACGAGAGTGGGATTCGAACCCACGCCTCCGAAGAGACTGGTGCCTTAAACCAGCGCCTTGGACCGCTCGGCCATCTCGCCACGGATGAAAGAGAGAAAGTGGATTCTGTCTTGTGAAGTTGTTCACACAAAAAGAATGAAACATTTAGAAATTCCATGAAAATGTAAAACGTTGTTTAAGAGAAAGCAAAATTCTAGAAATCCGTTTAAGAAATAAAACGTTGAGCCAGAGCTTGCCACAGAGAGTGGATGGATTCTGTAATGTGAAAGCGTTTACAAAAAAAATAAAATAAAATTATTGAATTCCTTCAAAAAGGAAAAGGTCCAGGTCCCGGGGAGATTTGAACTCCCGTCGCAGGATTCAGAGTCCTGAGTGCTAACCGCTACACCACGGGACCGATGTTTGACAATCAGTGAAAGGAGTAAATAGAATAAAATTTCTAATTGAACATCAAAAAGATTTCTGACGAGAGTGGGATTCGAACCCACGCCTCCGAAGAGACTGGTGCCTTAAACCAGCGCCTTGGACCGCTCGGCCATCTCGCCACGGATGAAAGAGAGAAAGTGGATTCTGTCTTGTGAAGTTGTTCACACAAAAAGAATGAAACATTTAGAAATTCCATGAAAATGTAAAACGTTGTTTAAGAGAAAGCAAAATTCTAGAAATCCGTTTAAGAAATAAAACGTTGAGCCAGAGCTTGCCACAGAGAGTGGATGGATTCTGTAATGTGAAAGCGTTTACAAAAAAAAAAATAAAATAATTGAATTCCTTCAAAAAGGAAAAGGTCCAGGTCCCGGGGAGATTTGAACTCCCGTCGCAGGATTCAGAGTCCTGAGTGCTAACCGCTACACCACGGGACCGATGTTTGACAATCAGTGAAAGGAGTAAATAGAATAAAATTTCTAATTGAACATCAAAAAGATTTCTGACGAGAGTGGGATTCGAACCCACGCCTCCGAAGAGACTGGTGCCTTAAACCAGCGCCTTGGACCGCTCGGCCATCTCGCCACGGATGAAAGAGAGAAAGTGGATTCTGTCTTGTGAAGTTGTTCACACAAAAAGAATGAAACATTTAGAAATTCCATGAAAATGTAAAACGTTGTTTAAGAGAAAGCAAAATTCTAGAAATCCGTTTAAGAAATAAAACGTTGAGCCAGAGCTTGCCACAGAGAGTGGATGGATTCTGTAATGTGAAAGCGTTTACAAAAAAATAAAATAAAATAATTGAATTCCTTCAAAAAGGAAAAGGTCCAGGTCCCGGGGAGATTTGAACTCCCGTCGCAGGATTCAGAGTCCTGAGTGCTAACCGCTACACCACGGGACCGATGTTTGACAATCAGTGAAAGGAGTAAATAGAATAAAATTTCTAATTGAACATCAAAAAGATTTCTGACGAGAGTGGGATTCGAACCCACGCCTCCGAAGAGACTGGTGCCTTAAACCAGCGCCTTGGACCGCTCGGCCATCTCGCCACGGATGAAAGAGAGAAAGTGGATTCTGTCTTGTGAAGTTGTTCACACAAAAAGAATGAAACATTTAGAAATTCCATGAAAATGTAAAACGTTGTTTAAGAGAAAGCAAAATTCTAGAAATCCGTTTAAGAAATAAAACGTTGAGCCAGAGCTTGCCACAGAGAGTGGATGGATTCTGTAATGTGAAAGCGTTTACAAAAAAAAAGAAAATAAAATTATTGAATTCCTTCAAAAAGGAAAAGGTTCAGGTCCCGGGGAGATTTGAACTCCCGTCGCAGGATTCAGAGTCCTGAGTGCTAACCGCTACACCACGGGACCGATGTTTGACAATCAGTGAAAGGAGTAAATAGAATAAAATTTCTAATTGAACATCAAAAAGATTTCTGACGAGAGTGGGATTCGAACCCACGCCTCCGAAGAGACTGGTGCCTTAAACCAGCGCCTTGGACCGCTCGGCCATCTCGCCACGGATGAAAGAGAGAAAGTGGATTCTGTCTTGTGAAGTTGTTCACACAAAAAGAATGAAACATTTAGAAATTCCATGAAAATGTAAAACGTTGTTTAAGAGAAAGCAAAATTCTAGAAATCCGTTTAAGAAATAAAACGTTGAGCCAGAGCTTGCCACAGAGAGTGGATGGATTCTGTAATGTGAAAGCGTTTACAAAAAAAATAAAAATAAAATTATTGAATTCCTTCAAAAAGGAAAAGGTCCAGGTCCCGGGGAGATTTGAACTCCCGTCGCAGGATTCAGAGTCCTGAGTGCTAACCGCTACACCACGGGACCGATGTTTGACAATCAGTGAAAGGAGTAAATAGAATAAAATTTCTAATTGAACATCAAAAAGATTTCTGACGAGAGTGGGATTCGAACCCACGCCTCCGAAGAGACTGGTGCCTTAAACCAGCGCCTTGGACCGCTCGGCCATCTCGCCACGGATGAAAGAGAGAAAGTGGATTCTGTCTTGTGAAGTTGTTCACACAAAAAGAATGAAACATTTAGAAATTCCATGAAAATGTAAAACGTTGTTTAAGAGAAAGCAAAATTCTAGAAATCCGTTTAAGAAATAAAACGTTGAGCCAGAGCTTGCCACAGAGAGTGGATGGATTCTGTAATGTGAAAGCGTTTACAAAAAAAAAAAATAAAATTATTGAATTCCTTCAAAAAGGAAAAGGTCCAGGTCCCGGGGAGATTTGAACTCCCGTCGCAGGATTCAGAGTCCTGAGTGCTAACCGCTACACCACGGGACCGATGTTTAACAATCAGTGAAGGGAGTAAATAGAATAAAATTTCTAATTGAACATCAAAAAGATTTCTGACGAGAGTGGGATTCGAACCCACGCCTCCGAAGAGACGAAAGAGAGAAAGTGGATTCTGTCTTGTGAAGTTGTTCACACAAAAAGAATGAAACATTTAGAAATTCCATGAAAATGTAAAACGTTGTTTAAGAGAAAGCAAAATTCTAGAAATCCGTTTAAGAAATAAAACGTTGAGCCAGAGCTTGCCACAGAGAGTGGATGGATTCTGTAATGTGAAAGCGTTTACAAAAAATAAAAATAAAATTATTGAATTCCTTCAAAAAGGAAAAGGTCCAGGTCCCGGGGAGATTTGAACTCCCGTCGCAGGATTCAGAGTCCTGAGTGCTAACCGCTACACCACGGGACCGATGTTTGACAATCAGTGAAAGGAGTAAATAGAATAAAATTTCTAATTGAACATCAAAAAGATTTCTGACGAGAGTGGGATTCGAACCCACGCCTCCGAAGAGACTGGTGCCTTAAACCAGCGCCTTGGACCGCTCGGCCATCTCGCCACGGATGAAAGAGAGAAAGTGGATTCTGTCTTGTGAAGTTGTTCACACAAAAAGAATGAAACATTTAGAAATTCCATGAAAATGTAAAACGTTGTTTAAGAGAAAGCAAAATTCTAGAAATCCGTTTAAGAAATAAAACGTTGAGCCAGAGCTTGCCACAGAGAGTGGATGGATTCTGTAATGTGAAAGCGTTTACAAAAAATAAAAATAAAATTATTGAATTCCTTCAAAAAGGAAAAGGTCCAGGTCCCGGGGAGATTTGAACTCCCGTCGCAGGATTCAGAGTCCTGAGTGCTAACCGCTACACCACGGGACCGATGTTTGACAATCAGTGAAAGGAGTAAATAGAATAAAATTTCTAATTGAACATCAAAAAGATTTCTGACGAGAGTGGGATTCGAACCCACGCCTCCGAAGAGACTGGTGCCTTAAACCAGCGCCTTGGACCGCTCGGCCATCTCGCCACGGATGAAAGAGAGAAAGTGGATTCTGTCTTGTGAAGTTGTTCACACAAAAAGAATGAAACATTTAGAAATTCCATGAAAATGTAAAACGTTGTTTAAGAGAAAGCAAAATTCTAGAAATCCGTTTAAGAAATAAAACGTTGAGCCAGAGCTTGCCACAGAGAGTGGATGGATTCTGTAATGTGAAAGCGTTTACAAAAAAAAAAAATAAAATTATTGAATTCCTTCAAAAAGGAAAAGGTTCAGGTCCCGGGGAGATTTGAACTCCCGTCGCAGGATTCAGAGTCCTGAGTGCTAACCGCTACACCACGGGACCGATGTTTGACAATCAGTGAAAGGAGTAAATAGAATAAAATTTCTAATTGAACATCAAAAAGATTTCTGACGAGAGTGGGATTCGAACCCACGCCTCCGAAGAGACTGGTGCCTTAAACCAGCGCCTTGGACCGCTCGGCCATCTCGCCACGGATGAAAGAGAGAAAGTGGATTCTGTCTTGTGAAGTTGTTCACACAAAAAGAATGAAACATTTAGAAATTCCATGAAAATGTAAAACGTTGTTTAAGAGAAAGCAAAATTCTAGAAATCCGTTTAAGAAATAAAACGTTGAGCCAGAGCTTGCCACAGAGAGTGGATGGATTCTGTAATGTGAAAGCGTTTACAAAAAAAAATAAATAAAATAATTGAATTCCTTCAAAAAGGAAAAGGTTCAGGTCCCGGGGAGATTTGAACTCCCGTCGCAGGATTCAGAGTCCTGAGTGCTAACCGCTACACCACGGGACCGATGTTTGACAATCAGTGAAGGGAGTAAATAGAATAAAATTTCTAATTGAACATCAAAAAGATTTCTGACGAGAGTGGGATTCGAACCCACGCCTCCGAAGAGACGAAAGAGAGAAAGTGGATTCTGTCTTGTGAAGTTGTTCACACAAAAAGAATGAAACATTTAGAAATTCCATGAAAATGTAAAACGTTGTTTAAGAGAAAGCAAAATTCTAGAAATCCGTTTAAGAAATAAAACGTTGAGCCAGAGCTTGCCACAGAGAGTGGATGGATTCTGTAATGTGAAAGCGTTTACAAAAAAAATAAAATAAAATAATTGAATTCCTTCAAAAAGGAAAAGGTCCAGGTCCCGGGGAGATTTGAACTCCCGTCGCAGGATTCAGAGTCCTGAGTGCTAACCGCTACACCACGGGACCGATGTTTGACAATCAGTGAAAGGAGTAAATAGAATAAAATTTCTAATTGAACATCAAAAAGATTTCTGACGAGAGTGGGATTCGAACCCACGCCTCCGAAGAGACTGGTGCCTTAAACCAGCGCCTTGGACCGCTCGGCCATCTCGCCACGGATGAAAGAGAGAAAGTGGATTCTGTCTTGTGAAGTTGTTCACACAAAAAGAATGAAACATTTAGAAATTCCATGAAAATGTAAAACGTTGTTTAAGAGAAAGCAAAATTCTAGAAATCCGTTTAAGAAATAAAACGTTGAGCCAGAGCTTGCCACAGAGAGTGGATGGATTCTGTAATGTGAAAGCGTTTACAAAAAAAATAAAATAAAATAATTGAATTCCTTCAAAAAGGAAAAGGTCCAGGTCCCGGGGAGATTTGAACTCCCGTCGCAGGATTCAGAGTCCTGAGTGCTAACCGCTACACCACGGGACCGATGTTTGACAATCAGTGAAAGGAGTAAATAGAATAAAATTTCTAATTGAACATCAAAAAGATTTCTGACGAGAGTGGGATTCGAACCCACGCCTCCGAAGAGACTGGTGCCTTAAACCAGCGCCTTGGACCGCTCGGCCATCTCGCCACGGATGAAAGAGAGAAAGTGGATTCTGTCTTGTGAAGTTGTTCACACAAAAAGAATGAAACATTTAGAAATTCCATGAAAATGTAAAACGTTGTTTAAGAGAAAGCAAAATTCTAGAAATCCGTTTAAGAAATAAAACGTTGAGCCAGAGCTTGCCACAGAGAGTGGATGGATTCTGTAATGTGAAAGCGTTTACAAAAAAAATAAAATAAAATAATTGAATTCCTTCAAAAAGGAAAAGGTCCAGGTCCCGGGGAGATTTGAACTCCCGTCGCAGGATTCAGAGTCCTGAGTGCTAACCGCTACACCACGGGACCGATGTTTGACAATCAGTGAAAGGAGTAAATAGAATAAAATTTCTAATTGAACATCAAAAAGATTTCTGACGAGAGTGGGATTCGAACCCACGCCTCCGAAGAGACTGGTGCCTTAAACCAGCGCCTTGGACCGCTCGGCCATCTCGCCACGGATGAAAGAGAGAAAGTGGATTCTGTCTTGTGAAGTTGTTCACACAAAAAGAATGAAACATTTAGAAATTCCATGAAAATGTAAAACGTTGTTTAAGAGAAAGCAAAATTCTAGAAATCCGTTTAAGAAATAAAACGTTGAGCCAGAGCTTGCCACAGAGAGTGGATGGATTCTGTAATGTGAAAGCGTTTACAAAAAATAAAAATAAAATTAATGAATTCCTTCAAAAAGGAAAAGGTCCAGGTCCCGGGGAGATTTGAACTCCCGTCGCAGGATTCAGAGTCCTGAGTGCTAACCGCTACACCACGGGACCGATGTTTGACAATCAGTGAAAGGAGTAAATAGAATAAAATTTCTAATTGAACATCAAAAAGATTTCTGACGAGAGTGGGATTCGAACCCACGCCTCCGAAGAGACTGGTGCCTTAAACCAGCGCCTTGGACCGCTCGGCCATCTCGCCACGGATGAAAGAGAGAAAGTGGATTCTGTCTTGTGAAGTTGTTCACACAAAAAGAATGAAACATTTAGAAATTCCATGAAAATGTAAAACGTTGTTTAAGAGAAAGCAAAATTCTAGAAATCCGTTTAAGAAATAAAACGTTGAGCCAGAGCTTGCCACAGAGAGTGGATGGATTCTGTAATGTGAAAGCGTTTACAAAAAATAAAAAAAAATAATGAATTCCTTCAAAAAGGAAAAGGTCCAGGTCCCGGGGAGATTTGAACTCCCGTCGCAGGATTCAGAGTCCTGAGTGCTAACCGCTACACCACGGGACCGATGTTTGACAATCAGTGAAAGGAGTAAATAGAATAAAATTTCTAATTGAACATCAAAAAGATTTCTGACGAGAGTGGGATTCGAACCCACGCCTCCGAAGAGACTGGTGCCTTAAACCAGCGCCTTGGACCGCTCGGCCATCTCGCCACGGATGAAAGAGAGAAAGTGGATTCTGTCTTGTGAAGTTGTTCACACAAAAAGAATGAAACATTTAGAAATTCCATGAAAATGTAAAACGTTGTTTAAGAGAAAGCAAAATTCTAGAAATCCGTTTAAGAAATAAAACGTTGAGCCAGAGCTTGCCACAGAGAGTGGATGGATTCTGTAATGTGAAAGCGTTTACAAAAAATAAAAATAAAATTATTGAATTCCTTCAAAAAGGAAAAGGTCCAGGTCCCGGGGAGATTTGAACTCCCGTCGCAGGATTCAGAGTCCTGAGTGCTAACCGCTACACCACGGGACCGATGTTTGACAATCAGTGAAAGGAGTAAATAGAATAAAATTTCTAATTGAACATCAAAAAGATTTCTGACGAGAGTGGGATTCGAACCCACGCCTCCGAAGAGACTGGTGCCTTAAACCAGCGCCTTGGACCGCTCGGCCATCTCGCCACGGATGAAAGAGAGAAAGTGGATTCTGTCTTGTGAAGTTGTTCACACAAAAAGAATGAAACATTTAGAAATTCCATGAAAATGTAAAACGTTGTTTAAGAGAAAGCAAAATTCTAGAAATCCGTTTAAGAAATAAAACGTTGAGCCAGAGCTTGCCACAGAGAGTGGATGGATTCTGTAATGTGAAAGCGTTTACAAAAAATAAAAATAAAATTATTGAATTCCTTCAAAAAGGAAAAGGTCCAGGTCCCGGGGAGATTTGAACTCCCGTCGCAGGATTCAGAGTCCTGAGTGCTAACCGCTACACCACGGGACCGATGTTTGACAATCAGTGAAAGGAGTAAATAGAATAAAATTTCTAATTGAACATCAAAAAGATTTCTGACGAGAGTGGGATTCGAACCCACGCCTCCGAAGAGACTGGTGCCTTAAACCAGCGCCTTGGACCGCTCGGCCATCTCGCCACGGATGAAAGAGAGAAAGTGGATTCTGTCTTGTGAAGTTGTTCACACAAAAAGAATGAAACATTTAGAAATTCCATGAAAATGTAAAACGTTGTTTAAGAGAAAGCAAAATTCTAGAAATCCGTTTAAGAAATAAAACGTTGAGCCAGAGCTTGCCACAGAGAGTGGATGGATTCTGTAATGTGAAAGCGTTTACAAAAAAATAAAAATAAAATAATTGAATTCCTTCAAAAAGGAAAAGGTCCAGGTCCCGGGGAGATTTGAACTCCCGTCGCAGGATTCAGAGTCCTGAGTGCTAACCGCTACACCACGGGACCGATGTTTGACAATCAGTGAAAGGAGTAAATAGAATAAAATTTCTAATTGAACATCAAAAAGATTTCTGACGAGAGTGGGATTCGAACCCACGCCTCCGAAGAGACTGGTGCCTTAAACCAGCGCCTTGGACCGCTCGGCCATCTCGCCACGGATGAAAGAGAGAAAGTGGATTCTGTCTTGTGAAGTTGTTCACACAAAAAGAATGAAACATTTAGAAATTCCTTGAAAATGTAAAACGTTGTTTAAGAGAGAGCAAAATTCTAGAAATCCGTTTAAGAAATAAAACGTTGAGCCAGAGCTTGCCACAGAGAGTGGATGGATTCTGTAATGTGAAAGCGTTTACAAAAAAATAAATAAAATAATTGAATTCCTTCAAAAAGGAAAAGGTTCAGGTCCCGGGGAGATTTGAACTCCCGTCGCAGGATTCAGAGTCCTGAGTGCTAACCGCTACACCACGGGACCGATGTTTGACAATCAGTGAAAGGAGTAAATAGAATAAAATTTCTAATTGAACATCAAAAAGATTTCTGACGAGAGTGGGATTCGAACCCACGCCTCCGAAGAGACTGGTGCCTTAAACCAGCGCCTTGGACCGCTCGGCCATCTCGCCACGGATGAAAGAGAGAAAGTGGATTCTGTCTTGTGAAGTTGTTCACACAAAAAGAATGAAACATTTAGAAATTCCTTGAAAATGTAAAACGTTGTTTAAGAGAAAGCAAAATTCTAGAAATCCGTTTAAGAAATAAAACGTTGAGCCAGAGCTTGCCACAGAGAGTGGATGGATTCTGTAATGTGAAAGCGTTTACAAAAAAATAAAAATAAAATAATTGAATTCCTTCAAAAAGGAAAAGGTCCAGGTCCCGGGGAGATTTGAACTCCCGTCGCAGGATTCAGAGTCCTGAGTGCTAACCGCTACACCACGGGACCGATGTTTGACAATCAGTGAAAGGAGTAAATAGAATAAAATTTCTAATTGAACATCAAAAAGATTTCTGACGAGAGTGGGATTCGAACCCACGCCTCCGAAGAGACTGGTGCCTTAAACCAGCGCCTTGGACCGCTCGGCCATCTCGCCACGGATGAAAGAGAGAAAGTGGATTCTGTCTTGTGAAGTTGTTCACACAAAAAGAATGAAACATTTAGAAATTCCATGAAAATGTAAAACGTTGTTTAAGAGAAAGCAAAATTCTAGAAATCCGTTTAAGAAATAAAACGTTGAGCCAGAGCTTGCCACAGAGAGTGGATGGATTCTGTAATGTGAAAGCGTTTACAAAAAAAATAAAATAAAATAATTGAATTCCTTCAAAAAGGAAAAGGTCCAGGTCCCGGGGAGATTTGAACTCCCGTCGCAGGATTCAGAGTCCTGAGTGCTAACCGCTACACCACGGGACCGATGTTTGACAATCAGTGAAAGGAGTAAATAGAATAAAATTTCTAATTGAACATCAAAAAGATTTCTGACGAGAGTGGGATTCGAACCCACGCCTCCGAAGAGACTGGTGCCTTAAACCAGCGCCTTGGACCGCTCGGCCATCTCGCCACGGATGAAAGAGAGAAAGTGGATTCTGTCTTGTGAAGTTGTTCACACAAAAAGAATGAAACATTTAGAAATTCCTGAAAATGTAAAACGTTGTTTAAGAGAAAGCAAAATTCTAGAAATCCGTTTAAGAAATAAAACGTTGAGCCAGAGCTTGCCACAGAGAGTGGATGGATTCTGTAATGTGAAAGCGTTTACAAAAAAATAAAAATAAAATAATTGAATTCCTTCAAAAAGGAAAAGGTCCAGGTCCCGGGGAGATTTGAACTCCCGTCGCAGGATTCAGAGTCCTGAGTGCTAACCGCTACACCACGGGACCGATGTTTGACAATCAGTGAAAGGAGTAAATAGAATAAAATTTCTAATTGAACATCAAAAAGATTTCTGACGAGAGTGGGATTCGAACCCACGCCTCCGAAGAGACTGGTGCCTTAAACCAGCGCCTTGGACCGCTCGGCCATCTCGCCACGGATGAAAGAGAGAAAGTGGATTCTGTCTTGTGAAGTTGTTCACACAAAAAGAATGAAACATTTAGAAATTCCTTGAAAATGTAAAACGTTGTTTAAGAGAAAGCAAAATTCTAGAAATCCGTTTAAGAAATAAAACGTTGAGCCAGAGCTTGCCACAGAGAGTGGATGGATTCTGTAATGTGAAAGCGTTTACAAAAAAAATAAAATAAAATAATTGAATTCCTTCAAAAAGGAAAAGGTCCAGGTCCCGGGGAGATTTGAACTCCCGTCGCAGGATTCAGAGTCCTGAGTGCTAACCGCTACACCACGGGACCGATGTTTGACAATCAGTGAAAGGAGTAAATAGAATAAAATTTCTAATTGAACATCAAAAAGATTTCTGACGAGAGTGGGATTCGAACCCACGCCTCCGAAGAGACTGGTGCCTTAAACCAGCGCCTTGGACCGCTCGGCCATCTCGCCACGGATGAAAGAGAGAAAGTGGATTCTGTCTTGTGAAGTTGTTCACACAAAAAGAATGAAACATTTAGAAATTCCATGAAAATGTAAAACGTTGTTTAAGAGAAAGCAAAATTCTAGAAATCCGTTTAAGAAATAAAACGTTGAGCCAGAGCTTGCCACAGAGAGTGGATGGATTCTGTAATGTGAAAGCGTTTACAAAAAATAAAAAATAAAATAATTGAATTCCTTCAAAAAGGAAAAGGTCCAGGTCCCGGGGAGATTTGAACTCCCGTCGCAGGATTCAGAGTCCTGAGTGCTAACCGCTACACCACGGGACCGATGTTTGACAATCAGTGAAAGGAGTAAATAGAATAAAATTTCTAATTGAACATCAAAAAGATTTCTGACGAGAGTGGGATTCGAACCCACGCCTCCGAAGAGACTGGTGCCTTAAACCAGCGCCTTGGACCGCTCGGCCATCTCGCCACGGATGAAAGAGAGAAAGTGGATTCTGTCTTGTGAAGTTGTTCACACAAAAAGAATGAAACATTTAGAAATTCCATGAAAATGTAAAACGTTGTTTAAGAGAAAGCAAAATTCTAGAAATCCGTTTAAGAAATAAAACGTTGAGCCAGAGCTTGCCACAGAGAGTGGATGGATTCTGTAATGTGAAAGCGTTTACAAAAAATAAAAATAAAATTAATGAATTCCTTCAAAAAGGAAAAGGTCCAGGTCCCGGGGAGATTTGAACTCCCGTCGCAGGATTCAGAGTCCTGAGTGCTAACCGCTACACCACGGGACCGATGTTTGACAATCAGTGAAAGGAGTAAATAGAATAAAATTTCTAATTGAACATCAAAAAGATTTCTGACGAGAGTGGGATTCGAACCCACGCCTCCGAAGAGACTGGTGCCTTAAACCAGCGCCTTGGACCGCTCGGCCATCTCGCCACGGATGAAAGAGAGAAAGTGGATTCTGTCTTGTGAAGTTGTTCACACAAAAAGAATGAAACATTTAGAAATTCCTTGAAAATGTAAAACGTTGTTTAAGAGAAAGCAAAATTCTAGAAATCCGTTTAAGAAATAAAACGTTGAGCCAGAGCTTGCCACAGAGAGTGGATGGATTCTGTAATGTGAAAGCGTTTACAAAAAAAAAATAAAATAATTGAATTCCTTCAAAAAGGAAAAGGTCCAGGTCCCGGGGAGATTTGAACTCCCGTCGCAGGATTCAGAGTCCTGAGTGCTAACCGCTACACCACGGGACCGATGTTTGACAATCAGTGAAAGGAGTAAATAGAATAAAATTTCTAATTGAACATCAAAAAGATTTCTGACGAGAGTGGGATTCGAACCCACGCCTCCGAAGAGACTGGTGCCTTAAACCAGCGCCTTGGACCGCTCGGCCATCTCGCCACGGATGAAAGAGAGAAAGTGGATTCTGTCTTGTGAAGTTGTTCACACAAAAAGAATGAAACATTTAGAAATTCCATGAAAATGTAAAACGTTGTTTAAGAGAAAGCAAAATTCTAGAAATCCGTTTAAGAAATAAAACGTTGAGCCAGAGCTTGCCACAGAGAGTGGATGGATTCTGTAATGTGAAAGCGTTTACAAAAAAAATAAAATAAAATAATTGAATTCCTTCAAAAAGGAAAAGGTCCAGGTCCCGGGGAGATTTGAACTCCCGTCGCAGGATTCAGAGTCCTGAGTGCTAACCGCTACACCACGGGACCGATGTTTGACAATCAGTGAAAGGAGTAAATAGAATAAAATTTCTAATTGAACATCAAAAAGATTTCTGACGAGAGTGGGATTCGAACCCACGCCTCCGAAGAGACTGGTGCCTTAAACCAGCGCCTTGGACCGCTCGGCCATCTCGCCACGGATGAAAGAGAGAAAGTGGATTCTGTCTTGTGAAGTTGTTCACACAAAAAGAATGAAACATTTAGAAATTCCTTGAAAATGTAAAACGTTGTTTAAGAGAGAGCAAAATTCTAGAAATCCGTTTAAGAAATAAAACGTTGAGCCAGAGCTTGCCACAGAGAGTGGATGGATTCTGTAATGTGAAAGCGTTTACAAAAAAAATAAAATAAAATAATTGAATTCCTTCAAAAAGGAAAAGGTCCAGGTCCCGGGGAGATTTGAACTCCCGTCGCAGGATTCAGAGTCCTGAGTGCTAACCGCTACACCACGGGACCGATGTTTGACAATCAGTGAAAGGAGTAAATAGAATAAAATTTCTAATTGAACATCAAAAAGATTTCTGACGAGAGTGGGATTCGAACCCACGCCTCCGAAGAGACTGGTGCCTTAAACCAGCGCCTTGGACCGCTCGGCCATCTCGCCACGGATGAAAGAGAGAAAGTGGATTCTGTCTTGTGAAGTTGTTCACACAAAAAGAATGAAACATTTAGAAATTCCATGAAAATGTAAAACGTTGTTTAAGAGAAAGCAAAATTCTAGAAATCCGTTTAAGAAATAAAACGTTGAGCCAGAGCTTGCCACAGAGAGTGGATGGATTCTGTAATGTGAAAGCGTTTACAAAAAAAATAAAATAAAATAATTGAATTCCTTCAAAAAGGAAAAGGTCCAGGTCCCGGGGAGATTTGAACTCCCGTCGCAGGATTCAGAGTCCTGAGTGCTAACCGCTACACCACGGGACCGATGTTTGACAATCAGTGAAAGGAGTAAATAGAATAAAATTTCTAATTGAACATCAAAAAGATTTCTGACGAGAGTGGGATTCGAACCCACGCCTCCGAAGAGACTGGTGCCTTAAACCAGCGCCTTGGACCGCTCGGCCATCTCGCCACGGATGAAAGAGAGAAAGTGGATTCTGTCTTGTGAAGTTGTTCACACAAAAAGAATGAAACATTTAGAAATTCCATGAAAATGTAAAACGTTGTTTAAGAGAAAGCAAAATTCTAGAAATCCGTTTAAGAAATAAAACGTTGAGCCAGAGCTTGCCACAGAGAGTGGATGGATTCTGTAATGTGAAAGCGTTTACAAAAAAAATAAAATAAAATAATTGAATTCCTTCAAAAAGGAAAAGGTCCAGGTCCCGGGGAGATTTGAACTCCCGTCGCAGGATTCAGAGTCCTGAGTGCTAACCGCTACACCACGGGACCGATGTTTGACAATCAGTGAAAGGAGTAAATAGAATAAAATTTCTAATTGAACATCAAAAAGATTTCTGACGAGAGTGGGATTCGAACCCACGCCTCCGAAGAGACTGGTGCCTTAAACCAGCGCCTTGGACCGCTCGGCCATCTCGCCACGGATGAAAGAGAGAAAGTGGATTCTGTCTTGTGAAGTTGTTCACACAAAAAGAATGAAACATTTAGAAATTCCATGAAAATGTAAAACGTTGTTTAAGAGAAAGCAAAATTCTAGAAATCCGTTTAAGAAATAAAACGTTGAGCCAGAGCTTGCCACAGAGAGTGGATGGATTCTGTAATGTGAAAGCGTTTACAAAAAAAATAAAATAAAATAATTGAATTCCTTCAAAAAGGAAAAGGTCCAGGTCCCGGGGAGATTTGAACTCCCGTCGCAGGATTCAGAGTCCTGAGTGCTAACCGCTACACCACGGGACCGATGTTTGACAATCAGTGAAAGGAGTAAATAGAATAAAATTTCTAATTGAACATCAAAAAGATTTCTGACGAGAGTGGGATTCGAACCCACGCCTCCGAAGAGACTGGTGCCTTAAACCAGCGCCTTGGACCGCTCGGCCATCTCGCCACGGATGAAAGAGAGAAAGTGGATTCTGTCTTGTGAAGTTGTTCACACAAAAAGAATGAAACATTTAGAAATTCCATGAAAATGTAAAACGTTGTTTAAGAGAAAGCAAAATTCTAGAAATCCGTTTAAGAAATAAAACGTTGAGCCAGAGCTTGCCACAGAGAGTGGATGGATTCTGTAATGTGAAAGCGTTTACAAAAAAAAAAAATAAAATAATTGAATTCCTTCAAAAAGGAAAAGGTCCAGGTCCCGGGGAGATTTGAACTCCCGTCGCAGGATTCAGAGTCCTGAGTGCTAACCGCTACACCACGGGACCGATGTTTGACAATCAGTGAAAGGAGTAAATAGAATAAAATTTCTAATTGAACATCAAAAAGATTTCTGACGAGAGTGGGATTCGAACCCACGCCTCCGAAGAGACTGGTGCCTTAAACCAGCGCCTTGGACCGCTCGGCCATCTCGCCACGGATGAAAGAGAGAAAGTGGATTCTGTCTTGTGAAGTTGTTCACACAAAAAGAATGAAACATTTAGAAATTCCATGAAAATGTAAAACGTTGTTTAAGAGAAAGCAAAATTCTAGAAATCCGTTTAAGAAATAAAACGTTGAGCCAGAGCTTGCCACAGAGAGTGGATGGATTCTGTAATGTGAAAGCGTTTACAAAAAATAAAAAATAAAATAATTGAATTCCTTCAAAAAGGAAAAGGTCCAGGTCCCGGGGAGATTTGAACTCCCGTCGCAGGATTCAGAGTCCTGAGTGCTAACCGCTACACCACGGGACCGATGTTTGACAATCAGTGAAAGGAGTAAATAGAATAAAATTTCTAATTGAACATCAAAAAGATTTCTGACGAGAGTGGGATTCGAACCCACGCCTCCGAAGAGACTGGTGCCTTAAACCAGCGCCTTGGACCGCTCGGCCATCTCGCCACGGATGAAAGAGAGAAAGTGGATTCTGTCTTGTGAAGTTGTTCACACAAAAAGAATGAAACATTTAGAAATTCCTTGAAAATGTAAAACGTTGTTTAAGAGAGAGCAAAATTCTAGAAATCCGTTTAAGAAATAAAACGTTGAGCCAGAGCTAGCCACAGAGAGTGGATGGATTCTGTAATGTGAAAGCGTTTACAAAAAAAATAAAATAAAATAATTGAATTCCTTCAAAAAGGAAAAGGTCCAGGTCCCGGGGAGATTTGAACTCCCGTCGCAGGATTCAGAGTCCTGAGTGCTAACCGCTACACCACGGGACCGATGTTTGACAATCAGTGAAAGGAGTAAATAGAATAAAATTTCTAATTGAACATCAAAAAGATTTCTAACGAGAGTGGGATTCGAACCCACGCCTCCGAAGAGACTGGTGCCTTAAACCAGCGCCTTGGACCGCTCGGCCATCTCGCCACGGATGAAAGAGAGAAAGTGGATTCTGTCTTGTGAAGTTGTTCACACAAAAAGAATGAAACATTTAGAAATTCCATGAAAATGTAAAACGTTGTTTAAGAGAAAGCAAAATTCTAGAAATCCGTTTAAGAAATAAAACGTTGAGCCAGAGCTTGCCACAGAGAGAGTGGATTCTGTAATGACAAAAAAAGAAAATAAAATTCTTGAATTCCTTCAAAAAGGAAAAGGTTCAGGTCCCGGGGATATTTGAACTCCCGTCGCAGGATTCAGAGTCCTGAGTGCTAACCGCTACACCACTAGACCGATGTTTGACAAGCAGTGAAAGGAGTAAAAATTTAAATTTAAAACGTTGTTTAAAGGAGCTCATAAGGGAAAAACTCCAACCACGAAGTCCCTGACGAAGAATAAAAAACTACGGTGCAGAGTAGCCGCAGAAATGGCCGGTGAATAGCGAAAAAATTCAAATTTTGGCAACTTGCCAAATTTTTGCGCGTCCTTTTCGCTGACTTTCGAAAATGTTTCCGTTGATGTCATATTTTTCCTTGATGTTATTGTTTTATTTCCTTATGTTTTTTCGCTATTCAAATGATTTTTGGAATATACACTGTCTAAAGTGCTGTTAATGGGAAGTTTTTGCCATATATAAGCTGCGTTACAACCTCCTGCCTTTATTACCCCTGCGAATAGCATTGTCTTGCTGAATTTATTAAGAATTGTAACATCCTGTTTGAAATTCCCTTTTGCTGTTCTATTTACTTCTAAAGTGCAATGGTTAATCGAATTAGACAGGTCTTTCGGTTAATTCCACTGTTGACTTTTTCGCGAAGCTAGTATTGAAAAGATAAGCTGTTTCTTATTAAGTAAACTGATGGTTAGTTTATCCTTTAAAGTATTCGGTTTAATACGCCTTGCAGTTTTTCATTTTCTATAAGTACAGTTTCAGCATTTAATGTCTTTTAGATGATTGCAAACATATTTTGCTTTCTAAACATTGAAAACTATTATCGCCACTATTTTCTACTAAAGCGCAATGGTTTAGCAAATTAGACAGGTTGTTTGGTTAATGCTGCTGTTGACGTTTTCACGAAGCTTGAATTGAATGGTGCATGCTTATTATGCAATGCATTGTTAAATGAAATTTTTTTCCTTTTTGAGTATCCACTCCTGTAATGGGCATTGACCTGGACACGCTGCTGGAATGGCTGCAGACCTGCTTCTCCGAAAGAAACCTTCAGGTTCTTTCTTATTATTTTCTATGGTACTTCGAAAGTGTTTGGAATGCTAACAACAAATTCAGTTCTGTGTAATTTTTTGTGCAATGCGAAACCAAAAGAGTGCTTTTTTTTATCCGTCATTACGAAAGGCTCTTAGGTAGTCTTGCAGAATGAATAAGTCTATAGATCTCTTAGGTAGTCCTGCAGAATGAATAAGTCTTTAGATATGTTCTCTTCGATCGAGCAGCTGTGCGACAACATTGATCGCTGCTTCGTGTCCTGTCCACCTCGCGCGTTCCTTCCCGCTCTTTGTAAATTCTCCTGGAAGAAACAGCGACGGAGAACGTCCTTGAGGTTGGTAGTGCCGGCCAGACGCCAGTAGTTCTTCTTTTTCTTCCTTACTTCTTCGAAAATTTAAACTATCTTGTTTATAATGAAACATTATTAAATTCTGACATTTTGTTTAATGTGAAAAAGTAGTTGTTACTTTGGGATAGAGCAATTTATGGTTTGACGAAATGAGATGCTTGTGTGAATGTTTTGACTGGTCATGCAATCACATACTACTTGGGCGTGTCGAATGAGTGCACTCGGCGAATTACTCAAGTGTATGACCTCGGTTTGTCCTTCCTTTGTCCTTATCCAGAATCTTTTTTTTTTACATTTTTTCTTTCACATTTTCGCGCATTTTGACGAATATTAGCCGACTACGAAAAGTGATCGTATGATATAGTTTGAGGGTTTAAAACGTCTACTTATTATTGTGTTTGGCTACGCTTGGGATTTGTGTAAAACGATATATATCCATATCCATGCTTGTGCACCCAATAGTTTTTTAAAAATTTTTTTTTATGATTTCAGCTCATCTATGTCGAAAAATCTCGATATTATCCTGTCTGTAATTTACAGGCAGGCTTAAAAAAATTCTCATAATTTAAATTCCAATAAAATTTCCTTCCAAGTTTTTTTCTCCATATGGGATTCGAACTCAGGCACCCAGCGTCACGATGCTACAACTATCCATTAGGCCATACTATTACGTTGGTTGCTTGTCGTGCACCATTTCCGCCGCCGCTTCTATGAGTTCCCACCACCACCACTTCAGTCGTCCCGTTTCCTTTAGCTAAAATGTTCCCTGCATCACTTTTTGCGTATCCCTTCAAGGGAGTGATTCCCTTGGATTTTGCAATGTTACTGTGCAAAAAAGGGTAAAAATTTAACATAAATCGACGACAAAAATGTTAATAGAAAGTAGAGGTACTATAGAATGTTATGTGGCTATTTTTAACAAAATGACAACACAGCAAATGGGGAAAGTAATCTGTTATTCTAGTTACTGCTCTGGAAATAAATCTATTAGAAATTTGCTTACATTTGCACTTCTGAATATTTAATATCTATAATTCTACGATATCTTCACTTATACAAAATTGAAACTAGGTATATGTAGATGGCAAATATGTTTCTCTATTTTTAGAATTCATCTGAATCATAGTCTTGCTCTTCGGAATCATTTCCGTACTCAGTTACCGCATCCATCATTGCCCCCAGTTCGCTATCATCATCATAATCCATCTCTCTCTCCATTTCTTCATCCGAGTCAAACACCGATTCTTCCAGATTGTCATCGGCCGGGTGCGGGCAGAGAGGCGGTTGCTGGGCGAGGAGAGGAACACGGGCAGCACTCGCGCGCCGCTTCTTCTCCGTCGCGTATGGCGTCTCCTTCATCTCCGATCGTATCTGGTATGATTTTATTTTCATTATATTTTTATATTAAAAAGCAAGCCGGGCCTTTTGTAGGAGTTGTTGCTAACCTTGTAGCACTTGATGCGTATGTCATTTTGAAAGGAGAGCGAGGGTGGAGACCAAACCTTCTAAGTCCTTTTTTCCTTGTGGGTCTTATTCAAATAAGCTCTTTGCCCAATCACCTACAAAGTTAAGCATATTAGTTATTGATTTCTGAGCTAGTACAATATTATACCACTCTCTTTCCGTCAAGCTTCTCCTTCTGTAGATTGTTCCAATGAAGAGTGAAGAGTTTCGTTCTTAGTTCATGTCCTGCTCGATTGAAGTATAAGTTCTTCGGCGCATATCGCAAAGTCAGGGAATTCGCGCTTTCGTTCTGGCTGGTTGTGAGAAACGGCGAGACGTGCCTTTGAGAATATAATTAGTTGTTAGCCAAGTAGAAAACAATCCGTACTCGATATCTGCCACAGTCTTCGCACTGGCAACAATCGATCTAAGTTTGATATAGTCCTTGCCAGTAGGAGAGAGCTTCTCAGGCTGTCTATTAGGGGGCAGCGGGGCATGCTCGCATCGCTTGAAGCGAGCGAAAGCGTCATCCTGATATTATTTCATCTCTTAGTAAACTTAGAAAGTAGTACCAACCTCTTTCCATTCATGTATTCCACAAACGTGCTTTAGCAGAGAGAGATACTTCTCACGTGCCAGTAGTCCATCTCCTCCAGATGAGGAAACACTCCAGTAGGCATGGTTAACTATTCCTCTTATCCACTTCCGTACTTCCGCATATCTCTTTCCCTTCATCTGCATCATTTCTTGGGCATTTTATATTTAGCGAACCATATTTAATTATTCATATTTTTGCCCAAAATCACATCAGAAAAATCTTAGTAATTAATAGAAATCTGTGATTACGGTAGTTATACCGTATTTTCTCTATTAGTACCCCGGGTGTACTATTTTTCAATACCCATGCGGGGAAGGGGCACTATTGGAGGGGGGGGGGGGTTCTACTAGAGTGAGGGGTACGATTTTTTTAATGACAATATCAGGGGTGTATAATTAGAAGGGAGTTTCTAATAATGGGGATACTAATAGAGAAAATACGGTAATTTATGCTTCAATTATTTTCCATATTTAACAGTTTTTTTAAATATCTTATTTGGAATAAAAGTTGACGTGATGCGCTTTTAGTAAAAAAGAAATTATTTTAAATAGTTCATGTATGAATATTAAAATCAATTTTTTTTCCATTTGCGCAAACCGCCATTAGGGACAGGAGAAGATTCCGGAAGTAGTGCCACGGATCGTAAAAGTGCACGATGCGTGGGAACTTCTGCTTCATGAGGCTGATTGCCGCCGAGTGCCTATCTGTTGTGAGGGATGATATGGTGATGCCGACTCCCACCCACTGCTGTAGATCTCGCAGGGCCAGTTCCTAGCCGTACACTTCCATTTTCGCTGAGGAGCCACCCAAAACGAAGTACAGATGTTTTTAATTGTCAAAAAATTATGG
Organism: Allodiplogaster sudhausi; assembly: GCA_945643635.1. Classification (NCBI taxonomy): domain Eukaryota; kingdom Metazoa; phylum Nematoda; class Chromadorea; order Rhabditida; family Diplogasteridae; genus Allodiplogaster; species Allodiplogaster sudhausi. The sequence goes on from CALZFC010000078.1 coordinate 1,516,502, forward strand.
AATTGGCCTGTATCGCTTTTGTTGATCATCACCGTAGCCAGAATGAGATTTGTTTTGGCACAGGTGATCACATATCGACACCATTGTGCATTGTAGCCGCGCGAGTCAAAAGTACCATCTCCGGCCAGGTTCAGCTGGCCACCCTTTCAAATGAGACTTATGATATTAAAAATTACATCATAATTGGATAACCTGATCTAAAATCTCGATGACTCTCTTCTTCGTGTCCTCTCTGTCTTCAAGGAATTGCAACTGTATGGCTGGAGTCACATAGTGCTTCATGATGTCGTAGAATGTTGGGGAAGAGAATGGTTTAATTCCCAGAGACCGGAAAAATTGATGAGGTGCCTGTAAGTAAGGTGGCTAGTTTGGAGAACTTAGAAAATAAATACAAAGAGTTATTATATGCATACCCACTCTCCCATGCCAGTTACAGTTGCTGCGTAGACATAGTCCATGTTCATTTTCATTAGCTTTTCCTTGTTTGTCGACTCCGCTGTTCTCAGAGTACTGGAGGACTCCCAAAGCCCTCTCCTGTTGCACCGTGTGCACTTCCTCTGCAATCTTGCACTAAGGCCAATATAGGAGATACTGAGATCGCAGTATCTCCTATTGCAAGTGGTGCAGTGGCTTAGGAGATCCCACAGTTTACTCTTCTCTACCAGAATGTATTCTGATGTGGGATGCTGTCGTTGATTGTTGGACAGGGAATCTCCCAGTCTGGGTCGTCTTCTTCCTCTTCCTATAAAATTATTGTTATTATATATGCATATTTTTTTAAATATATAATTGAATTTAACTTACAGGACTCAGATCTCTGCTAGGTCGTCTCTTCCTATGCGTGTGCGACAGCGGGCCTGGAGACATTGGCGGAGGCGCCGCTAGGATGGTAGGAGTGGGCGGCGGCGTCTCTTCCTCAGGACGCTGTTAGTAAACAATTTCCGCAATATTTTCATTCTTCACATTCGACATTTAACTCACAATACTAATTGGTAGAGCCCCTGGCTTCAATATATCCGTATTTTCTCTGAACTGGTCTCGTGAAAAGTGAATATCGCAGATCTTTTGGCGCACTGAGGTAGTGCTGAGGAATATGCGCAGCTTCTCTCCTTCTGCTTCATCTCGAGTAACACGTCGAATCCACTCCGCTCGAAGCTCCGGCCGCTCGGTAAAGTACCTAGACTCCTTCTCCGAGACTTGCTTCCAGCAAGCCACGCACCGTGTCTCCCTCATCTCAAACCTATTTTTATACTTTCCAGTTTCTTTTTTTAAATAGCCCATTCCTTGGTAGTTTTTAAACATTCCTTGTTGTTATTATTCAGAGTACAAATTTAAAATATCTTTATTCGAATAGTCAATCATTCTTCATCACTAGGAATAATTTCTAGTTCCAGGAATCCCTTGTAAGAAGTACTCGGCCACTTGTCTCGAACCGCTTGCACTGCACATGCTGGTAGGCGCACTCGTTTATGCCTTCCGAGTGGCCCGAGGTATCTTGCCACAAAAAGTCTGTAGGCCCCATAGCGGCATCTTCTGTAATTTGCTTTTTATGTTATAATTGTTGTCATTATAAGTATCGATTTAAACATAGCTTAGAAGAACTCTTAGTCTTATCACTTCCCTGGCATGTTCGGCTTCTGCTGGGCGGCCGTCAAACTCCCCAAGATCAGCAGACGCGATTGCTACCTTAGTTTAATAGTCATTTATTTGAGCATATTTAGTCGAGAGATATTGAATATTTTGTGTAGTTCAATGAGCGATGCTATGTTCTTGTATCATAAAGCAATACAATGCGTTATAAATGAATGTTGACATGAAGTTGTTACCGTCTCGTTCAGAATCATATGAGTAAAATCCTTGCTGTGGGAGATGCAAGGTGCAGATTCCAAGTCGGGCATCTTCTCTGCCAGGCCGTCGCGAAGTCGAGTTCCAAGAACCTTGAGAGGATGCAACCATAGTGCCCGGCAGCAGTAGTACTGCTCTTGCTGCTCAGAGACTAAGCAGTAGTCGTGCTCTTGTTGCTGAAATCGCGGGTGGCAAAAGGTACACGTGCACTTGGCGGCGTCTACCGTAGATGCCTGGACGATGTTGGCTCGCTGTCGCCGTTCCCATTCGAGCACTTCAGCCCTCGCTTTCTTCTCGTGTAGGCTGCACTTCCCACATACGTAAACAATAACCATTAGAATGCAAACATCGTGAATACTTTATTAGTTATGTAAACAAAAGAAAAAAGAAAGTTGCATGGCTAAAACGAGAGCAAGTTAATATTAAAAAAAAACAACTTTTCGCGGCGGGCGTCCTTGGTCCGTAAAAATGTAAATCTGTGATATAGACAATGCACTTTTCTTAATGAAGGCCACGGAGATTGGGTAGCCCAATCACACTACCGTCAGTGTAGTTTGAATTTATCTTTTCAAATGCAATTTTCTCGCTTTTTGAGCATTTCTGTAACTTCATTCTTTGTTAATGTGTTAATCAAAACCGTCCACGTCCGATAGTGCCAATACTTGCATATCAAAAATATTCACTTTGCACCTCCTTTAAGAGAAAGCAAAATTCTAGAAATCCGTTTAAGAAATAAAACGTTGAGCCAGAGCTTGCCACAGAGAGAGTGGATTCTGTAATGTGAAAGCGTTTACAAAAAAAGAAAAGAAAATTCTTGAATTCCTTCAAAAAGGAAAAGGTTCAGGTCCCGGGGAGATTTGAACTCCCGTCGCAGGATTCAGAGTCCTGAGTGCTAACCGCTACACCACGGGACCGATGTTTAACAATGAGTGAAGGGAGTAAATAGAATAAAATTTCTAATTGAACATCAAAAAGATTTCTGACGAGAGTGGGATTCGAACCCACGCCTCCGAAGAGACTGGTGCCTTAAACCAGCGCCTTGGACCGCTCGGCCATCTCGCCACGGATGAAAGAGAGAAAGTGGATTCTGTCTTGTGAAGTTGTTAACACAAAAAGAATGAAACATTTAGAAATTCCATGAAAATGTAAAACGTTGTTTAAGAGAAAGCAAAATTCTAGAAATCCGTTTAAGAAATAAAACGTTGAGAAAGAGCTTGCCACAGAGAGTGGATGGATTCTGTAATGTGAAAGCGTTTACAAAAAAAATAAAATAAAATAATTGAATTCCTTCAAAAAGAAAAAGGTTCAGGTCCCGGGGAGATTTGAACTCCCGTCGCAGGATTCAGAGTCCTGAGTGCTAACCGCTACACCACGGGACCGATGTTTAACAATGAGTGAAGGGAGTAAATAGAATAAAATTTCTAATTGAACATCAAAAAGATTTCTGACGAGAGTGGGATTCGAACCCACGCCTCCGAAGAGACTGGTGCCTTAAACCAGCGCCTTGGACCGCTCGGCCATCTCGCCACGGATGAAAGAGAGAAAGTGGATTCTGTCTTGTGAAGTTGTTCACACAAAAAGAATGAAACATTTAGAAATTCCATGAAAATGTAAAACGTTGTATAAGAGAAAGCAAAATTCTAGAAATCCGTTGAAGAAATAAAACGTTGAGCCAGAGCTTGCCACAGAGAGTGGATGGATTCTGTAATGTGAAAGCGTTTACAAAAAAAAGAAAATAAAATAATTGAATTCCTTCAAAAAGGAAAAGGTCCAGGTCCCGGGGAGATTTGAACTCCCGTCGCAGGATTCAGAGTCCTGAGTGCTAACCGCTACACCACGGGACCGATGTTTGACAATCAGTGAAAGGAGTAAATAGAATAAAATTTCTAATTGAACATCAAAAAGATTTCTGACGAGAGTGGGATTCGAACCCACGCCTCCGAAGAGACTGGTGCCTTAAACCAGCGCCTTGGACCGCTCTCGGCCATCTCGCCATGGATGAAAGAGAGAAAGTGGATTCTGTCTTGTGAAGTTGTTCACACAAAAAGAATGAAACATTTAGAAATTCCATGAAAATGTAAAACGTTGTTTAAGAGAAAGCAAAATTCTAGAAATCCGTTTAAGAAATAAAACGTTGAGCCAGAGCTTGCCACAGAGAGTGGATGGATTCTGTAATGTGAAAGCGTTTACAAAAAATAAAAATAAAATTATTGAATTCCTTCAAAAAGGAAAAGGTCCAGGTCCCGGGGAGATTTGAATTCCCGTCGCAGGATTCAGAGTCCTGAGTGCTAACCGCTACACCACGGGACCGATGTTTGACAATCAGTGAAAGGAGTAAATAGAATAAAATTTCTAATTGAACATCAAAAAGATTTCTGACGAGAGTGGGATTCGAACCCACGCCTCCGAAGAGACTGGTGCCTTAAACCAGCGCCTTGGACCGCTCGGCCATCTCGCCACGGATGAAAGAGAGAAAGTGGATTCTGTCTTGTGAAGTTGTTCACTCAAAAAGAATGAAACATTTAGAAATTCCTTGAAAATGTAAAACGTTGTTTAAGAGAGAGCAAAATTCTAGAAATCCGTTTAAGAAATAAAACGTTGAGCCAGAGCTAGCCACAGAGAGTGGATGGATTCTGTAATGTGAAAGCGTTTACAAAAAAAATAAAATAAAATAATTGAATTCCTTCAAAAAGGAAAAGGTCCAGGTCCCGGGGAGATTTGAACTCCCGTCGCAGGATTCAGAGTCCTGAGTGCTAACCGCTACACCACGGGACCGATGTTTGACAATCAGTGAAAGGAGTAAATAGAATAAAATTTCTAATTGAACATCAAAAAGATTTCTGACGAGAGTGGGATTCGAACCCACGCCTCCGAAGAGACTGGTGCCTTAAACCAGCGCCTTGGACCGCTCGGCCATCTCGCCACGGATGAAAGAGAGAAAGTGGATTCTGTCTTGTGAAGTTGTTCACACAAAAAGAATGAAACATTTAGAAATTCCTTGAAAATGTAAAACGTTGTTTAAGAGAGAGAGCAAAATTCTAGAAATCCGTTTAAGAAATAAAACGTTGAGCCAGAGCTTGCCACAGAGAGTGGATGGATTCTGTAATGTGAAAGCGTTAAAAAAAAAAAAAATAAAATAATTGAATTCCTTCAAAAAGGAAAAGGTCCAGGTCCCGGGGAGATTTGAACTCCCGTCGCAGGATTCAGAGTCCTGAGTGCTAACCGCTACACCACGGGACCGATGTTTAACAATGAGTGAAGGGAGTAAATAGAATAAAATTTCTAATTGAACATCAAAAAGATTTCTGACGAGAGTGGGATTCGAACCCACGCCTCCGAAGAGACTGGTGCCTTAAACCAGCGCCTTGGACCGCTCGGCCATCTCGCCACGGATGAAAGAGAGAAAGTGGATTCTGTCTTGTGAAGTTGTTCACACAAAAAGAATGAAACATTTAGAAATTCCATGAAAATGTAAAACGTTGTTTAAGAGAAAGCAAAATTCTAGAAATCCGTTTAAGAAATAAAACGTTGAGCCAGAGCTTGCCACAGAGAGTGGATGGATTCTGTAATGTGAAAGCGTTTACAAAAAAAAGAAAATAAAATAATTGAATTCCTTCAAAAAGGAAAAGGTCCAGGTCCCGGGGAGATTTGAACTCCCGTCGCAGGATTCAGAGTCCTGAGTGCTAACCGCTACACCACGGGACCGATGTTTGACAATCAGTGAAAGGAGTAAATAGAATAAAATTTCTAATTGAACATCAAAAAGATTTCTGACGAGAGTGGGATTCGAACCCACGCCTCCGAAGAGACTGGTGCCTTAAACCAGCGCCTTGGACCGCTCGGCCATCTCGCCACGGATGAAAGAGAGAAAGTGGATTCTGTCTTGTGAAGTTGTTCACACAAAAAGAATGAAACATTTAGAAATTCCTTGAAAATGTAAAACGTTGTTTAAGAGAGAGAGCAAAATTCTAGAAATCCGTTTAAGAAATAAAACGTTGAGCCAGAGCTAGCCACAGAGAGTGGATGGATTCTGTAATGTGAAAGCGTTTAAAAAAAAAAATAAAATAATTGAATTCCTTCAAAAAGGAAAAGGTCCAGGTCCCGGGGAGATTTGAACTCCCGTCGCAGGATTCAGAGTCCTGAGTGCTAACCGCTACACCACGGGACCGATGTTTAACAATCAGTGAAGGGAGTAAATAGAATAAAATTTCTAATTGAACATCAAAAAGATTTCTGACGAGAGTGGGATTCGAACCCACGCCTCCGAAGAGACTGGTGCCTTAAACCAGCGCCTTGGACCGCTCGGCCATCTCGCCACGGATGAAAGAGAGAAAGTGGATTCTGTCTTGTGAAGTTGTTCACACAAAAAGAATGAAACATTTAGAAATTCCATGAAAATGTAAAACGTTGTTTAAGAGAAAGCAAAATTCTAGAAATCCGTTTAAGAAATAAAACGTTGAGCCAGAGCTTGCCACAGAGAGTGGATGGATTCTGTAATGTGAAAGCGTTTACAAAAAAAAGAAAATAAAATAATTGAATTCCTTCAAAAAGGAAAAGGTCCAGGTCCCGGGGAGATTTGAACTCCCGTCGCAGGATTCAGAGTCCTGAGTGCTAACCGCTACACCACGGGACCGATGTTTGACAATCAGTGAAAGGAGTAAATAGAATAAAATTTCTAATTGAACATCAAAAAGATTTCTGACGAGAGTGGGATTCGAACCCACGCCTCCGAAGAGACTGGTGCCTTAAACCAGCGCCTTGGACCGCTCGGCCATCTCGCCACGGATGAAAGAGAGAAAGTGGATTCTGTCTTGTGAAGTTGTTCACACAAAAAGAATGAAACATTTAGAAATTCCATGAAAATGTAAAACGTTGTTTAAGAGAAAGCAAAATTCTAGAAATCCGTTTAAGAAATAAAACGTTGAGCCAGAGCTTGCCACAGAGAGTGGATGGATTCTGTAATGTGAAAGCGTTTACAAAAAAAAGAAAATAAAATTATTGAATTCCTTCAAAAAGGAAAAGGTTCAGGTCCCGGGGAGATTTGAACTCCCGTCGCAGGATTCAGAGTCCTGAGTGCTAACCGCTACACCACGGGACCGATGTTTGACAATCAGTGAAAGGAGTAAATAGAATAAAATTTCTAATTGAACATCAAAAAGATTTCTGACGAGAGTGGGATTCGAACCCACGCCTCCGAAGAGACTGGTGCCTTAAACCAGCGCCTTGGACCGCTCGGCCATCTCGCCACGGATGAAAGAGAGAAAGTGGATTCTGTCTTGTGAAGTTGTTCACACAAAAAGAATGAAACATTTAGAAATTCCATGAAAATGTAAAACGTTGTTTAAGAGAAAGCAAAATTCTAGAAATCCGTTTAAGAAATAAAACGTTGAGCCAGAGCTTGCCACAGAGAGTGGATGGATTCTGTAATGTGAAAGCGTTTACAAAAAAAAGAAAATAAAATAATTGAATTCCTTCAAAAAGGAAAAGGTCCAGGTCCCGGGGAGATTTGAACTCCCGTCGCAGGATTCAGAGTCCTGAGTGCTAACCGCTACACCACGGGACCGATGTTTGACAATCAGTGAAAGGAGTAAATAGAATAAAATTTCTAATTGAACATCAAAAAGATTTCTGACGAGAGTGGGATTCGAACCCACGCCTCCGAAGAGACTGGTGCCTTAAACCAGCGCCTTGGACCGCTCGGCCATCTCGCCACGGATGAAAGAGAGAAAGTGGATTCTGTCTTGTGAAGTTGTTCACACAAAAAGAATGAAACATTTAGAAATTCCATGAAAATGTAAAACGTTGTTTAAGAGAAAGCAAAATTCTAGAAATCCGTTTAAGAAATAAAACGTTGAGCCAGAGCTTGCCACAGAGAGTGGATGGATTCTGTAATGTGAAAGCGTTTACAAAAAAAAGAAAATAAAATTATTGAATTCCTTCAAAAAGGAAAAGGTTCAGGTCCCGGGGAGATTTGAACTCCCGTCGCAGGATTCAGAGTCCTGAGTGCTAACCGCTACACCACGGGACCGATGTTTGACAATCAGTGAAAGGAGTAAATAGAATAAAATTTCTAATTGAACATCAAAAAGATTTCTGACGAGAGTGGGATTCGAACCCACGCCTCCGAAGAGACTGGTGCCTTAAACCAGCGCCTTGGACCGCTCGGCCATCTCGCCACGGATGAAAGAGAGAAAGTGGATTCTGTCTTGTGAAGTTGTTCACACAAAAAGAATGAAACATTTAGAAATTCCATGAAAATGTAAAACGTTGTTTAAGAGAAAGCAAAATTCTAGAAATCCGTTTAAGAAATAAAACGTTGAGCCAGAGCTTGCCACAGAGAGAGTGGATTCTGTAATGACAAAAAAAGAAAATAAAATTCTTGAATTCCTTCAAAAAGGAAAAGGTTCAGGTCCCGGGGAGATTTGAACTCCCGTCGCAGGATTCAGAGTCCTGAGTGCTAACCGCTACACCACGGGACCGATGTTTGACAATCAGTGAAAGGAGTAAATAGAATAAAATTTCTAATTGAACATCAAAAAGATTTCTGACGAGAGTGGGATTCGAACCCACGCCTCCGAAGAGACTGGTGCCTTAAACCAGCGCCTTGGACCGCTCGGCCATCTCGCCACGGATGAAAGAGAGAAAGTGGATTCTGTCTTGTGAAGTTGTTCACACAAAAAGAATGAAACATTTAGAAATTCCATGAAAATGTAAAACGTTGTTTAAGAGAAAGCAAAATTCTAGAAATCCGTTTAAGAAATAAAACGTTGAGCCAGAGCTTGCCACAGAGAGTGGATGGATTCTGTAATGTGAAAGCGTTTACAAAAAAAAGAAAATAAAATTCTTGAATTCCTTCAAAAAGGAAAAGGTTCAGGTCCCGGGGAGATTTGAACTCCCGTCGCAGGATTCAGAGTCCTGAGTGCTAACCGCTACACCACGGGACCGATGTTTGACAATCAGTGAAAGGAGTAAATAGAATAAAATTTCTAATTGAACATCAAAAAGATTTCTGACGAGAGTGGGATTCGAACCCACGCCTCCGAAGAGACTGGTGCCTTAAACCAGCGCCTTGGACCGCTCGGCCATCTCGCCACGGATGAAAGAGAGAAAGTGGATTCTGTCTTGTGAAGTTGTTCACACAAAAAGAATGAAACATTTAGAAATTCCATGAAAATGTAAAACGTTGTTTAAGAGAAAGCAAAATTCTAGAAATCCGTTTAAGAAATAAAACGTTGAGCCAGAGCTTGCCACAGAGAGTGGATGGATTCTGTAATGTGAAAGCGTTTACAAAAAAAAGAAAATAAAATTATTGAATTCCTTCAAAAAGGAAAAGGTTCAGGTCCCGGGGAGATTTGAACTCCCGTCGCAGGATTCAGAGTCCTGAGTGCTAACCGCTACACCACGGGACCGATGTTTGACAATCAGTGAAAGGAGTAAATAGAATAAAATTTCTAATTGAACATCAAAAAGATTTCTGACGAGAGTGGGATTCGAACCCACGCCTCCGAAGAGACTGGTGCCTTAAACCAGCGCCTTGGACCGCTCGGCCATCTCGCCACGGATGAAAGAGAGAAAGTGGATTCTGTCTTGTGAAGTTGTTCACACAAAAAGAATGAAACATTTAGAAATTCCATGAAAATGTAAAACGTTGTTTAAGAGAAAGCAAAATTCTAGAAATCCGTTTAAGAAATAAAACGTTGAGCCAGAGCTTGCCACAGAGAGAGTGGATTCTGTAATGACAAAAAAAGAAAATAAAATTCTTGAATTCCTTCAAAAAGGAAAAGGTTCAGGTCCCGGGGAGATTTGAACTCCCGTCGCAGGATTCAGAGTCCTGAGTGCTAACCGCTACACCACGGGACCGATGTTTGACAATCAGTGAAAGGAGTAAATAGAATAAAATTTCTAATTGAACATCAAAAAGATTTCTGACGAGAGTGGGATTCGAACCCACGCCTCCGAAGAGACTGGTGCCTTAAACCAGCGCCTTGGACCGCTCGGCCATCTCGCCACGGATGAAAGAGAGAAAGTGGATTCTGTCTTGTGAAGTTGTTCACACAAAAAGAATGAAACATTTAGAAATTCCATGAAAATGTAAAACGTTGTTTAAGAGAAAGCAAAATTCTAGAAATCCGTTTAAGAAATAAAACGTTGAGCCAGAGCTTGCCACAGAGAGTGGATGGATTCTGTAATGTGAAAGCGTTTACAAAAAAAAGAAAATAAAATTATTGAATTCCTTCAAAAAGGAAAAGGTTCAGGTCCCGGGGAGATTTGAACTCCCGTCGCAGGATTCAGAGTCCTGAGTGCTAACCGCTACACCACGGGACCGATGTTTGACAATCAGTGAAAGGAGTAAATAGAATAAAATTTCTAATTGAACATCAAAAAGATTTCTGACGAGAGTGGGATTCGAACCCACGCCTCCGAAGAGACTGGTGCCTTAAACCAGCGCCTTGGACCGCTCGGCCATCTCGCCACGGATGAAAGAGAGAAAGTGGATTCTGTCTTGTGAAGTTGTTCACACAAAAAGAATGAAACATTTAGAAATTCCATGAAAATGTAAAACGTTGTTTAAGAGAAAGCAAAATTCTAGAAATCCGTTTAAGAAATAAAACGTTGAGCCAGAGCTTGCCACAGAGAGTGGATGGATTCTGTAATGTGAAAGCGTTTACAAAAAAAAGAAAATAAAATTATTGAATTCCTTCAAAAAGGAAAAGGTTCAGGTCCCGGGGAGATTTGAACTCCCGTCGCAGGATTCAGAGTCCTGAGTGCTAACCGCTACACCACGGGACCGATGTTTGACAATCAGTGAAAGGAGTAAATAGAATAAAATTTCTAATTGAACATCAAAAAGATTTCTGACGAGAGTGGGATTCGAACCCACGCCTCCGAAGAGACTGGTGCCTTAAACCAGCGCCTTGGACCGCTCGGCCATCTCGCCACGGATGAAAGAGAGAAAGTGGATTCTGTCTTGTGAAGTTGTTCACACAAAAAGAATGAAACATTTAGAAATTCCATGAAAATGTAAAACGTTGTTTAAGAGAAAGCAAAATTCTAGAAATCCGTTTAAGAAATAAAACGTTGAGCCAGAGCTTGCCACAGAGAGAGTGGATTCTGTAATGACAAAAAAAGAAAATAAAATTCTTGAATTCCTTCAAAAAGGAAAAGGTTCAGGTCCCGGGGAGATTTGAACTCCCGTCGCAGGATTCAGAGTCCTGAGTGCTAACCGCTACACCACGGGACCGATGTTTGACAATCAGTGAAAGGAGTAAATAGAATAAAATTTCTAATTGAACATCAAAAAGATTTCTGACGAGAGTGGGATTCGAACCCACGCCTCCGAAGAGACTGGTGCCTTAAACCAGCGCCTTGGACCGCTCGGCCATCTCGCCACGGATGAAAGAGAGAAAGTGGATTCTGTCTTGTGAAGTTGTTCACACAAAAAGAATGAAACATTTAGAAATTCCATGAAAATGTAAAACGTTGTTTAAGAGAAAGCAAAATTCTAGAAATCCGTTTAAGAAATAAAACGTTGAGCCAGAGCTTGCCACAGAGAGTGGATGGATTCTGTAATGTGAAAGCGTTTACAAAAAAAGAAAATAAAATTATTGAATTCCTTCAAAAAGGAAAAGGTTCAGGTCCCGGGGAGATTTGAACTCCCGTCGCAGGATTCAGAGTCCTGAGTGCTAACCGCTACACCACGGGACCGATGTTTGACAATCAGTGAAAGGAGTAAATAGAATAAAATTTCTAATTGAACATCAAAAAGATTTCTGACGAGAGTGGGATTCGAACCCACGCCTCCGAAGAGACTGGTGCCTTAAACCAGCGCCTTGGACCGCTCGGCCATCTCGCCACGGATGAAAGAGAGAAAGTGGATTCTGTCTTGTGAAGTTGTTCACACAAAAAGAATGAAACATTTAGAAATTCCATGAAAATGTAAAACGTTGTTTAAGAGAAAGCAAAATTCTAGAAATCCGTTTAAGAAATAAAACGTTGAGCCAGAGCTTGCCACAGAGAGTGGATGGATTCTGTAATGTGAAAGCGTTTACAAAAAAAAAGAAAATAAAATTATTGAATTCCTTCAAAAAGGAAAAGGTTCAGGTCCCGGGGAGATTTGAACTCCCGTCGCAGGATTCAGAGTCCTGAGTGCTAACCGCTACACCACGGGACCGATGTTTGACAATCAGTGAAAGGAGTAAATAGAATAAAATTTCTAATTGAACATCAAAAAGATTTCTGACGAGAGTGGGATTCGAACCCACGCCTCCGAAGAGACTGGTGCCTTAAACCAGCGCCTTGGACCGCTCGGCCATCTCGCCACGGATGAAAGAGAGAAAGTGGATTCTGTCTTGTGAAGTTGTTCACACAAAAAGAATGAAACATTTAGAAATTCCATGAAAATGTAAAACGTTGTTTAAGAGAAAGCAAAATTCTAGAAATCCGTTTAAGAAATAAAACGTTGAGCCAGAGCTTGCCACAGAGAGAGTGGATTCTGTAATGACAAAAAAAAGAAAATAAAATTCTTGAATTCCTTCAAAAAGGAAAAGGTTCAGGTCCCGGGGAGATTTGAACTCCCGTCGCAGGATTCAGAGTCCTGAGTGCTAACCGCTACACCACGGGACCGATGTTTGACAATCAGTGAAAGGAGTAAATAGAATAAAATTTCTAATTGAACATCAAAAAGATTTCTGACGAGAGTGGGATTCGAACCCACGCCTCCGAAGAGACTGGTGCCTTAAACCAGCGCCTTGGACCGCTCGGCCATCTCGCCACGGATGAAAGAGAGAAAGTGGATTCTGTCTTGTGAAGTTGTTCACACAAAAAGAATGAAACATTTAGAAATTCCATGAAAATGTAAAACGTTGTTTAAGAGAAAGCAAAATTCTAGAAATCCGTTTAAGAAATAAAACGTTGAGCCAGAGCTTGCCACAGAGAGAGTGGATTCTGTAATGACAAAAAAAGAAAATAAAATTCTTGAATTCCTTCAAAAAGGAAAAGGTTCAGGTCCCGGGGAGATTTGAACTCCCGTCGCAGGATTCAGAGTCCTGAGTGCTAACCGCTACACCACGGGACCGATGTTTGACAATCAGTGAAAGGAGTAAATAGAATAAAATTTCTAATTGAACATCAAAAAGATTTCTGACGAGAGTGGGATTCGAACCCACGCCTCCGAAGAGACTGGTGCCTTAAACCAGCGCCTTGGACCGCTCGGCCATCTCGCCACGGATGAAAGAGAGAAAGTGGATTCTGTCTTGTGAAGTTGTTCACACAAAAAGAATGAAACATTTAGAAATTCCATGAAAATGTAAAACGTTGTTTAAGAGAAAGCAAAATTCTAGAAATCCGTTTAAGAAATAAAACGTTGAGCCAGAGCTTGCCACAGAGAGAGTGGATTCTGTAATGACAAAAAAAAAAATAAAATTCTTGAATTCCTTCAAAAAGGAAAAGGTTCAGGTCCCGGGGAGATTTGAACTCCCGTCGCAGGATTCAGAGTCCTGAGTGCTAACCGCTACACCACGGGACCGATGTTTGACAATCAGTGAAAGGAGTAAATAGAATAAAATTTCTAATTGAACATCAAAAAGATTTCTGACGAGAGTGGGATTCGAACCCACGCCTCCGAAGAGACTGGTGCCTTAAACCAGCGCCTTGGACCGCTCGGCCATCTCGCCACGGATGAAAGAGAGAAAGTGGATTCTGTCTTGTGAAGTTGTTCACACAAAAAGAATGAAACATTTAGAAATTCCATGAAAATGTAAAACGTTGTTTAAGAGAAAGCAAAATTCTAGAAATCCGTTTAAGAAATAAAACGTTGAGCCAGAGCTTGCCACAGAGAGAGTGGATTCTGTAATGACAAAAAAAGAAAATAAAATTCTTGAATTCCTTCAAAAAGGAAAAGGTTCAGGTCCCGGGGAGATTTGAACTCCCGTCGCAGGATTCAGAGTCCTGAGTGCTAACCGCTACACCACGGGACCGATGTTTGACAATCAGTGAAAGGAGTAAATAGAATAAAATTTCTAATTGAACATCAAAAAGATTTCTGACGAGAGTGGGATTCGAACCCACGCCTCCGAAGAGACTGGTGCCTTAAACCAGCGCCTTGGACCGCTCGGCCATCTCGCCACGGATGAAAGAGAGAAAGTGGATTCTGTCTTGTGAAGTTGTTCACACAAAAAGAATGAAACATTTAGAAATTCCATGAAAATGTAAAACGTTGTTTAAGAGAAAGCAAAATTCTAGAAATCCGTTTAAGAAATAAAACGTTGAGCCAGAGCTTGCCACAGAGAGAGTGGATTCTGTAATGACAAAAAAAGAAAATAAAATTCTTGAATTCCTTCAAAAAGGAAAAGGTTCAGGTCCCGGGGAGATTTGAACTCCCGTCGCAGGATTCAGAGTCCTGAGTGCTAACCGCTACACCACGGGACCGATGTTTGACAATCAGTGAAAGGAGTAAATAGAATAAAATTTCTAATTGAACATCAAAAAGATTTCTGACGAGAGTGGGATTCGAACCCACGCCTCCGAAGAGACTGGTGCCTTAAACCAGCGCCTTGGACCGCTCGGCCATCTCGCCACGGATGAAAGAGAGAAAGTGGATTCTGTCTTGTGAAGTTGTTCACACAAAAAGAATGAAACATTTAGAAATTCCATGAAAATGTAAAACGTTGTTTAAGAGAAAGCAAAATTCTAGAAATCCGTTTAAGAAATAAAACGTTGAGCCAGAACTTGCCACAGAGAGAGTGGATTCTGTAATGACAAAAAAAGAAAATAAAATTCTTGAATTCCTTCAAAAAGGAAAAGGTTCAGGTCCCGGGGAGATTTGAACTCCCGTCGCAGGATTCAGAGTCCTGAGTGCTAACCGCTACACCACGGGACCGATGTTTGACAATCAGTGAAAGGAGTAAATAGAATAAAATTTCTAATTGAACATCAAAAAGATTTCTGACGAGAGTGGGATTCGAACCCACGCCTCCGAAGAGACTGGTGCCTTAAACCAGCGCCTTGGACCGCTCGGCCATCTCGCCACGGATGAAAGAGAGAAAGTGGATTCTGTCTTGTGAAGTTGTTCACACAAAAAGAATGAAACATTTAGAAATTCCATGAAAATGTAAAACGTTGTTTAAGAGAAAGCAAAATTCTAGAAATCCGTTTAAGAAATAAAACGTTGAGCCAGAACTTGCCACAGAGAGAGTGGATTCTGTAATGACAAAAAAGAAAATAAAATTCTTGAATTCCTTCAAAAAGGAAAAGGTTCAGGTCCCGGGGAGATTTGAACTCCCGTCGCAGGATTCAGAGTCCTGAGTGCTAACCGCTACACCACGGGACCGATGTTTGACAATCAGTGAAATAGAATAAAATTTCTAATTGAACATCAAAAAGATTTCTGACGAGAGTGGGATTCGAACCCACGCCTCCGAAGAGACTGGTGCCTTAAACCAGCGCCTTGGACCGCTCGGCCATCTCGCCACGGATGAAAGAGAGAAAGTGGATTCTGTCTTGTGAAGTTGTTCACACAAAAAGAATGAAACATTTAGAAATTCCATGAAAATGTAAAACGTTGTTTAAGAGAAAGCAAAATTCTAGAAATCCGTTTAAGAAATAAAACGTTGAGCCAGAACTTGCCACAGAGAGAGTGGATTCTGTAATGACAAAAAAAGAAAATAAAATTCTTGAATTCCTTCAAAAAGGAAAAGGTTCAGGTCCCGGGGAGATTTGAACTCCCGTCGCAGGATTCAGAGTCCTGAGTGCTAACCGCTACACCACGGGACCGATGTTTGACAATCAGTGAAAGGAGTAAATAGAATAAAATTTCTAATTGAACATCAAAAAGATTTCTGACGAGAGTGGGATTCGAACCCACGCCTCCGAAGAGACTGGTGCCTTAAACCAGCGCCTTGGACCGCTCGGCCATCTCGCCACGGATGAAAGAGAGAAAGTGGATTCTGTCTTGTGAAGTTGTTCACACAAAAAGAATGAAACATTTAGAAATTCCATGAAAATGTAAAACGTTGTTTAAGAGAAAGCAAAATTCTAGAAATCCGTTTAAGAAATAAAACGTTGAGCCAGAACTTGCCACAGAGAGAGTGGATTCTGTAATGACAAAAAAAGAAAATAAAATTCTTGAATTCCTTCAAAAAGGAAAAGGTTCAGGTCCCGGGGAGATTTGAACTCCTGTCGCAGGATTCAGAGTCCTGAGTGCTAACCGCTACACCACGGGACCGATGTTTGACAATCAGTGAAAGGAGTAAATAGAATAAAATTTCTAATTGAACATCAAAAAGATTTCTGACGAGAGTGGGATTCGAACCCACGCCTCCGAAGAGACTGGTGCCTTAAACCAGCGCCTTGGACCGCTCGGCCATCTCGCCACGGATGAAAGAGAGAAAGTGGATTCTGTCTTGTGAAGTTGTTCACACAAAAAGAATGAAACATTTAGAAATTCCATGAAAATGTAAAACGTTGTTTAAGAGAAAGCAAAATTCTAGAAATCCGTTTAAGAAATAAAACGTTGAGCCAGAACTTGCCACAGAGAGAGTGGATTCTGTAATGACAAAAAAAGAAAATAAAATTCTTGAATTCCTTCAAAAAGGAAAAGGTTCAGGTCCCGGGGAGATTTGAACTCCCGTCGCAGGATTCAGAGTCCTGAGTGCTAACCGCTACACCACGGGACCGATGTTTGACAATCAGTGAAAGGAGTAAATAGAATAAAATTTCTAATTGAACATCAAAAAGATTTCTGACGAGAGTGGGATTCGAACCCACGCCTCCGAAGAGACTGGTGCCTTAAACCAGCGCCTTGGACCGCTCGGCCATCTCGCCACGGATGAAAGAGAGAAAGTGGATTCTGTCTTGTGAAGTTGTTCACACAAAAAGAATGAAACATTTAGAAATTCCATGAAAATGTAAAACGTTGTTTAAGAGAAAGCAAAATTCTAGAAATCCGTTTAAGAAATAAAACGTTGAGCCAGAGCTTGCCACAGAGAGAGTGGATTCTGTAATGACAAAAAAAGAAAATAAAATTCTTGAATTCCTTCAAAAAGGAAAAGGTTCAGGTCCCGGGGAGATTTGAACTCCCGTCGCAGGATTCAGAGTCCTGAGTGCTAACCGCTACACCACGGGACCGATGTTTGACAATCAGTGAAAGGAGTAAATAGAATAAAATTTCTAATTGAACATCAAAAAGATTTCTGACGAGAGTGGGATTCGAACCCACGCCTCCGAAGAGACTGGTGCCTTAAACCAGCGCCTTGGACCGCTCGGCCATCTCGCCACGGATGAAAGAGAGAAAGTGGATTCTGTCTTGTGAAGTTGTTCACACAAAAAGAATGAAACATTTAGAAATTCCATGAAAATGTAAAACGTTGTTTAAGAGAAAGCAAAATTCTAGAAATCCGTTTAAGAAATAAAACGTTGAGCCAGAACTTGCCACAGAGAGAGTGGATTCTGTAATGACAAAAAAAGAAAATAAAATTCTTGAATTCCTTCAAAAAGGAAAAGGTTCAGGTCCCGGGGAGATTTGAACTCCTGTCGCAGGATTCAGAGTCCTGAGTGCTAACCGCTACACCACGGGACCGATGTTTGACAATCAGTGAAAGGAGTAAATAGAATAAAATTTCTAATTGAACATCAAAAAGATTTCTGACGAGAGTGGGATTCGAACCCACGCCTCCGAAGAGACTGGTGCCTTAAACCAGCGCCTTGGACCGCTCGGCCATCTCGCCACGGATGAAAGAGAGAAAGTGGATTCTGTCTTGTGAAGTTGTTCACACAAAAAGAATGAAACATTTAGAAATTCCATGAAAATGTAAAACGTTGTTTAAGAGAAAGCAAAATTCTAGAAATCCGTTTAAGAAATAAAACGTTGAGCCAGAACTTGCCACAGAGAGAGTGGATTCTGTAATGACAAAAAAAGAAAATAAAATTCTTGAATTCCTTCAAAAAGGAAAAGGTTCAGGTCCCGGGGAGATTTGAACTCCCGTCGCAGGATTCAGAGTCCTGAGTGCTAACCGCTACACCACGGGACCGATGTTTGACAATCAGTGAAAGGAGTAAATAGAATAAAATTTCTAATTGAACATCAAAAAGATTTCTGACGAGAGTGGGATTCGAACCCACGCCTCCGAAGAGACTGGTGCCTTAAACCAGCGCCTTGGACCGCTCGGCCATCTCGCCACGGATGAAAGAGAGAAAGTGGATTCTGTCTTGTGAAGTTGTTCACACAAAAAGAATGAAACATTTAGAAATTCCATGAAAATGTAAAACGTTGTTTAAGAGAAAGCAAAATTCTAGAAATCCGTTTAAGAAATAAAACGTTGAGCCAGAACTTGCCACAGAGAGAGTGGATTCTGTAATGACAAAAAAGAAAATAAAATTCTTGAATTCCTTCAAAAAGGAAAAGGTTCAGGTCCCGGGGAGATTTGAACTCCCGTCGCAGGATTCAGAGTCCTGAGTGCTAACCGCTACACCACGGGACCGATGTTTGACAATCAGTGAAATAGAATAAAATTTCTAATTGAACATCAAAAAGATTTCTGACGAGAGTGGGATTCGAACCCACGCCTCCGAAGAGACTGGTGCCTTAAACCAGCGCCTTGGACCGCTCGGCCATCTCGCCACGGATGAAAGAGAGAAAGTGGATTCTGTCTTGTGAAGTTGTTCACACAAAAAGAATGAAACATTTAGAAATTCCATGAAAATGTAAAACGTTGTTTAAGAGAAAGCAAAATTCTAGAAATCCGTTTAAGAAATAAAACGTTGAGCCAGAACTTGCCACAGAGAGAGTGGATTCTGTAATGACAAAAAAAGAAAATAAAATTCTTGAATTCCTTCAAAAAGGAAAAGGTTCAGGTCCCGGGGAGATTTGAACTCCTGTCGCAGGATTCAGAGTCCTGAGTGCTAACCGCTACACCACGGGACCGATGTTTGACAATCAGTGAAAGGAGTAAATAGAATAAAATTTCTAATTGAACATCAAAAAGATTTCTGACGAGAGTGGGATTCGAACCCACGCCTCCGAAGAGACTGGTGCCTTAAACCAGCGCCTTGGACCGCTCGGCCATCTCGCCACGGATGAAAGAGAGAAAGTGGATTCTGTCTTGTGAAGTTGTTCACACAAAAAGAATGAAACATTTAGAAATTCCATGAAAATGTAAAACGTTGTTTAAGAGAAAGCAAAATTCTAGAAATCCGTTTAAGAAATAAAACGTTGAGCCAGAACTTGCCACAGAGAGAGTGGATTCTGTAATGACAAAAAAAGAAAATAAAATTCTTGAATTCCTTCAAAAAGGAAAAGGTTCAGGTCCCGGGGAGATTTGAACTCCCGTCGCAGGATTCAGAGTCCTGAGTGCTAACCGCTACACCACGGGACCGATGTTTGACAATCAGTGAAAGGAGTAAATAGAATAAAATTTCTAATTGAACATCAAAAAGATTTCTGACGAGAGTGGGATTCGAACCCACGCCTCCGAAGAGACTGGTGCCTTAAACCAGCGCCTTGGACCGCTCGGCCATCTCGCCACGGATGAAAGAGAGAAAGTGGATTCTGTCTTGTGAAGTTGTTCACACAAAAAGAATGAAACATTTAGAAATTCCATGAAAATGTAAAACGTTGTTTAAGAGAAAGCAAAATTCTAGAAATCCGTTTAAGAAATAAAACGTTGAGCCAGAACTTGCCACAGAGAGAGTGGATTCTGTAATGACAAAAAAAGAAAATAAAATTCTTGAATTCCTTCAAAAAGGAAAAGGTTCAGGTCCCGGGGAGATTTGAACTCCTGTCGCAGGATTCAGAGTCCTGAGTGCTAACCGCTACACCACGGGACCGATGTTTGACAATCAGTGAAAGGAGTAAATAGAATAAAATTTCTAATTGAACATCAAAAAGATTTCTGACGAGAGTGGGATTCGAACCCACGCCTCCGAAGAGACTGGTGCCTTAAACCAGCGCCTTGGACCGCTCGGCCATCTCGCCACGGATGAAAGAGAGAAAGTGGATTCTGTCTTGTGAAGTTGTTCACACAAAAAGAATGAAACATTTAGAAATTCCATGAAAATGTAAAACGTTGTTTAAGAGAAAGCAAAATTCTAGAAATCCGTTTAAGAAATAAAACGTTGAGCCAGAACTTGCCACAGAGAGAGTGGATTCTGTAATGACAAAAAAGAAAATAAAATTCTTGAATTCCTTCAAAAAGGAAAAGGTTCAGGTCCCGGGGAGATTTGAACTCCCGTCGCAGGATTCAGAGTCCTGAGTGCTAACCGCTACACCACGGGACCGATGTTTGACAATCAGTGAAATAGAATAAAATTTCTAATTGAACATCAAAAAGATTTCTGACGAGAGTGGGATTCGAACCCACGCCTCCGAAGAGACTGGTGCCTTAAACCAGCGCCTTGGACCGCTCGGCCATCTCGCCACGGATGAAAGAGAGAAAGTGGATTCTGTCTTGTGAAGTTGTTCACACAAAAAGAATGAAACATTTAGAAATTCCATGAAAATGTAAAACGTTGTTTAAGAGAAAGCAAAATTCTAGAAATCCGTTTAAGAAATAAAACGTTGAGCCAGAACTTGCCACAGAGAGAGTGGATTCTGTAATGACAAAAAAAGAAAATAAAATTCTTGAATTCCTTCAAAAAGGAAAAGGTTCAGGTCCCGGGGAGATTTGAACTCCCGTCGCAGGATTCAGAGTCCTGAGTGCTAACCGCTACACCACGGGACCGATGTTTGACAATCAGTGAAAGGAGTAAATAGAATAAAATTTCTAATTGAACATCAAAAAGATTTCTGACGAGAGTGGGATTCGAACCCACGCCTCCGAAGAGACTGGTGCCTTAAACCAGCGCCTTGGACCGCTCGGCCATCTCGCCACGGATGAAAGAGAGAAAGTGGATTCTGTCTTGTGAAGTTGTTCACACAAAAAGAATGAAACATTTAGAAATTCCATGAAAATGTAAAACGTTGTTTAAGAGAAAGCAAAATTCTAGAAATCCGTTTAAGAAATAAAACGTTGAGCCAGAGCTTGCCACAGAGAGAGTGGATTCTGTAATGACAAAAAAAGAAAATAAAATTCTTGAATTCCTTCAAAAAGGAAAAGGTTCAGGTCCCGGGGAGATTTGAACTCCCGTCGCAGGATTCAGAGTCCTGAGTGCTAACCGCTACACCACGGGACCGATGTTTGACAATCAGTGAAATAGAATAAAATTTCTAATTGAACATCAAAAAGATTTCTGACGAGAGTGGGATTCGAACCCACGCCTCCGAAGAGACTGGTGCCTTAAACCAGCGCCTTGGACCGCTCGGCCATCTCGCCACGGATGAAAGAGAGAAAGTGGATTCTGTCTTGTGAAGTTGTTCACACAAAAAGAATGAAACATTTAGAAATTCCATGAAAATGTAAAACGTTGTTTAAGAGAAAGCAAAATTCTAGAAATCCGTTTAAGAAATAAAACGTTGAGCCAGAACTTGCCACAGAGAGAGTGGATTCTGTAATGACAAAAAAAGAAAATAAAATTCTTGAATTCCTTCAAAAAGGAAAAGGTTCAGGTCCCGGGGAGATTTGAACTCCTGTCGCAGGATTCAGAGTCCTGAGTGCTAACCGCTACACCACGGGACCGATGTTTGACAATCAGTGAAAGGAGTAAATAGAATAAAATTTCTAATTGAACATCAAAAAGATTTCTGACGAGAGTGGGATTCGAACCCACGCCTCCGAAGAGACTGGTGCCTTAAACCAGCGCCTTGGACCGCTCGGCCATCTCGCCACGGATGAAAGAGAGAAAGTGGATTCTGTCTTGTGAAGTTGTTCACACAAAAAGAATGAAACATTTAGAAATTCCATGAAAATGTAAAACGTTGTTTAAGAGAAAGCAAAATTCTAGAAATCCGTTTAAGAAATAAAACGTTGAGCCAGAACTTGCCACAGAGAGAGTGGATTCTGTAATGACAAAAAAAGAAAATAAAATTCTTGAATTCCTTCAAAAAGGAAAAGGTTCAGGTCCCGGGGAGATTTGAACTCCCGTCGCAGGATTCAGAGTCCTGAGTGCTAACCGCTACACCACGGGACCGATGTTTGACAATCAGTGAAAGGAGTAAATAGAATAAAATTTCTAATTGAACATCAAAAAGATTTCTGACGAGAGTGGGATTCGAACCCACGCCTCCGAAGAGACTGGTGCCTTAAACCAGCGCCTTGGACCGCTCGGCCATCTCGCCACGGATGAAAGAGAGAAAGTGGATTCTGTCTTGTGAAGTTGTTCACACAAAAAGAATGAAACATTTAGAAATTCCATGAAAATGTAAAACGTTGTTTAAGAGAAAGCAAAATTCTAGAAATCCGTTTAAGAAATAAAACGTTGAGCCAGAACTTGCCACAGAGAGAGTGGATTCTGTAATGACAAAAAAGAAAATAAAATTATTGAATTCCTTCAAAAAGGAAAAGGTTCAGGTCCCGGGGAGATTTGAACTCCCGTCGCAGGATTCAGAGTCCTGAGTGCTAACCGCTACACCACGGGACCGATGTTTGACAATCAGTGAAAGGAGTAAATAGAATAAAATTTCTAATTGAACATCAAAAAGATTTCTGACGAGAGTGGGATTCGAACCCACGCCTCCGAAGAGACTGGTGCCTTAAACCAGCGCCTTGGACCGCTCGGCCATCTCGCCACGGATGAAAGAGAGAAAGTGGATTCTGTCTTGTGAAGTTGTTCACACAAAAAGAATGAAACATTTAGAAATTCCATGAAAATGTAAAACGTTGTTTAAGAGAAAGCAAAATTCTAGAAATCCGTTAAGAAATAAAACGTTGAGCCAGAACTTGCCACAGAGAGAGTGGATTCTGTAATGACAAAAAAAAGAAAATAAAATTCTTGAATTCCTTCAAAAAGGAAAAGGTTCAGGTCCCGGGGAGATTTGAACTCCTGACGCAGGATTCAGAGTCCTGAGTGCTAACCGCTACACCACGGGACCGATGTTTGACAATCAGTGAAAGGAGAAAATAGAATAAAATTTCTAATTGAACATCAAAAAGATTTCTGACGAGAGTGGGATTCGAACCCACGCCTCCGAAGAGACTGGTGCCTTAAACCAGCGCCTTGAACCGCTCGGCCATCTCGCCACGGATGAAAGAGAGAAAGTGGATTCTGTCTTGTGAAGTTGTTCACACAAAAAGAATGAAACATTTAGAAATTCCATGAAAATGTAAAACGTTGTTTAAGAGAAAGCAAAATTCTAGAAATCCGTTTAAGAAATAAAACGTTGAGCCAGAGCTTGCCACAGAGAGTGGATGGATTCTGTAATGTGAATGCGTTTACAAAAATAAAAAATAAAATTATTGAATTCCTTCAAAAAGGAAAAGGTTCAGGTCCCGGGGAGATTTGAACTCCCGTCGCAGGATTCAGAGTCCTGAGTGCTAACCGCTACACCACGGGACCGATGTTTGACAATCAGTGAAAGGAGTAAATAGAATAAAATTTCTAATTGAACATCAAAAAGATTTCTGACGAGAGTGGGATTCGAACCCACGCCTCCGAAGAGACTGGTGCCTTAAACCAGCGCCTTGGACCGCTCGGCCATCTCGCCACGGATGAAAGAGAGAAAGTGGATTCTGTCTTGTGAAGTTGTTCACACAAAAAGAATGAAACATTTAGAAATTCCTTGAAAATGTAAAACGTTGTTTAAGAGAGAGCAAAATTCTAGAAATCGGTTTAAGAAATAAAACGTTGAGCCAGAGCTTGCCACAGAGAGAGTGGATTCTGTAATGACAAAAAAAGAAAAGAAAATTCTTGAATTCCTTCAAAAAGGAAAAGGTTCAGGTCCCGGGGAGATTTGAACTCCCGTCGCAGGATTCAGAGTCCTGAGTGCTAACCGCTACACCACGGGACCGATGTTTGACAATCAGTGAAAGGAGTAAATAGAATAAAATTTCTAATTGAACATCAAAAAGATCGCTGACGAGAGTGGGATTCGAACCCACGCCTCCGAAGAGACTGGTGCCTTAAACCAGCGCCTTGGACCGCTCGGCCATCTCGCCACGGATGAAAGAGAGAAAGTGGATTCTGTCTTGTGAAGTTGTTCACACAAAAAGAATGAAACATTTAGAAATTCCATGAAAATGTAAAACGTTGTTTAAGAGAAAGCAAAATTCTAGAAATCCGTTAAGAAATAAAACGTTGAGCCAGAACTTGCCACAGAGAGAGTGGATTCTGTAATGACAAAAAAAGAAAAGAAAATTCTTGAATTCCTTCAAAAAGGAAAAGGTTCAGGTCCCGCTGAGATTTGAACTTCTGTCGCAGGATTCAGAGTCCTGAGTGCTAACCGCTACACCACGGGACCGATGTTTGACAATCAGTGAAAGGAGTAAATAGAATAAAATTTCTAATTGAACATCAAAAAGATTTCTGACGAGAGTGGGATTCGAACCCACGCCTCCGAAGAGACTGGTGCCTTAAACCAGCGCCTTGGACCGCTCGGCCATCTCGCCACGGATGAAAGAGAGAAAGTGGATTCTGTCTTGTGAAGTTGTTCACACAAAAAGAATGAAACATTTAGAAATTCCATGAAAATGTAAAACGTTGTTTAAGAGAAAGCAAAATTCTAGAAATCCGTTTAAGAAATAAAACGTTGAGCCAGAACTTGCCACAGAGAGAGTGGATTCTGTAATGACAAAAAAAAGAAAAGAAAATTCTTGAATTCCTTCAAAAAGGAAAAGGTTCAGGTCCCGCTGAGATTTGAACTCCTGACGCAGGATTCAGAGTCCTGAGTGCTAACCGCTACACCACGGGACCGATGTTTGACAATCAGTGAAAGGAGTAAATAGAATAAAATTTCTAATTGAACATCAAAAAGATTTCTGACGAGAGTGGGATTCGAACCCACGCCTCCGAAGAGACTGGTGCCTTAAACCAGCGCCTTGGACCGCTCGGCCATCTCGCCACGGATGAAAGAGAGAAAGTGGATTCTGTCTTGTGAAGTTGTTCACACAAAAAGAATGAAACATTTAGAAATTCCATGAAAATGTAAAACGTTGTTTAAGAGAAAGCAAAATTCTAGAAATCCGTTTAAGAAATAAAACGTTGAGCCAGAGCTTGCCACAGAGAGTGGATGGATTCTGTAATGTGAATGCGTTTACAAAAATAAAAAATAAAATTATTGAATTCCTTCAAAAAGGAAAAGGTTCAGGTCCCGGGGAGATTTGAACTCCCGTCGCAGGATTCAGAGTCCTGAGTGCTAACCGCTACACCACGGGACCGATGTTTGACAATCAGTGAAAGGAGTAAATAGAATAAAATTTCTAATTGAACATCAAAACGATTTCTGACGAGAGTGGGATTCGAACCCACGCCTCCGAAGAGACTGTTGCCTTAAACCAGCGCCTTGGACCGCTCGGCCATCTCGACGGATGAAAGAGAGAAAGTGGATTCTGTCTTGTGAAGTTGTTCACACAAAAAGAATGAAACATTTAGAAATTCCTTGAAAATGTAAAACGTTGTTTAAGAGAGAGCAAAATTCTAGAAATCGGTTTAAGAAATAAAACGTTGAGCCAGAGCTTGCCACAGAGAGAGTGGATTCTGTAATGACAAAAAAAGAAAAGAAAATTCTTGAATTCCTTCAAAAAGGAAAAGGTTCAGGTCCCGGGGAGATTTGAACTCCCGTCGCAGGATTCAGAGTCCTGAGTGCTAACTGCTACACCACGGGACCGATGTTTGACAATCAGTGAAAGGAGTAAATAGAATAAAATTTCTAATTGAACATCAAAAAGATCGCTGACGAGAGTGGGATTCGAACCCACGCCTCCGAAGAGACTGGTGCCTTAAACCAGCGCCTTGGACCGCTCGGCCATCTCGCCACGGATGAAAGAGAGAAAGTGGATTCTGTCTTGTGAAGTTGTTCACACAAAAAGAATGAAACATTTAGAAATTCCATGAAAATGTAAAACGTTGTTTAAGAGAAAGCAAAATTCTAGAAATCCGTTAAGAAATAAAACGTTGAGCCAGAACTTGCCACAGAGAGAGTGGATTCTGTAATGACAAAAAAAGAAAAGAAAATTCTTGAATTCCTTCAAAAAGGAAAAGGTTCAGGTCCCGCTGAGATTTGAACTTCTGACGCAGGATTCAGAGTCCTGAGTGCTAACCGCTACACCACGGGACCGATGTTTGACAATCAGTGAAAGGAGAAAATAGAATAAAATTTCTAATTGAACATCAAAAAGATTTCTGACGAGAGTGGGATTCGAACCCACGCCTCCGAAGAGACTGGTGCCTTAAACCAGCGCCTTGAACCGCTCGGCCATCTCGCCACGGATGAAAGAGAGAAAGTGGATTCTGTCTTGTGAAGTTGTTCACACAAAAAGAATGAAACATTTAGAAATTCCATGAAAATGTAAAACGTTGTTTAAGAGAAAGCAAAATTCTAGAAATCCGTTTAAGAAATAAAACGTTGAGCCAGAGCTTGCCACAGAGAGTGGATGGATTCTGTAATGTGAATGCGTTTACAAAAATAAAAAATAAAATTATTGAATTCCTTCAAAAAGGAAAAGGTTCAGGTCCCGGGGAGATTTGAACTCCCGTCGCAGGATTCAGAGTCCTGAGTGCTAACCGCTACACCACGGGACCGATGTTTGACAATCAGTGAAAGGAGTAAATAGAATAAAATTTCTAATTGAACATCAAAACGATTTCTGACGAGAGTGGGATTCGAACCCACGCCTCCGAAGAGACTGTTGCCTTAAACCAGCGCCTTGGACCGCTCGGCCATCTCGAAACGGATGAAAGAGAGAAAGTGGATTCTGTCTTGTGAAGTTGTTCACACAAAAAGAATGAAACATTTAGAAATTCCTTGAAAATGTAAAACGTTGTTTAAGAGAGAGCAAAATTCTAGAAATCGGTTTAAGAAATAAAACGTTGAGCCAGAGCTTGCCACAGAGAGAGTGGATTCTGTAATGACAAAAAAAGAAAAGAAAATTCTTGAATTCCTTCAAAAAGGAAAAGGTTCAGGTCCCGGGGAGATTTGAACTCCCGTCGCAGGATTCAGAGTCCTGAGTGCTAACTGCTACACCACGGGACCGATGTCTGACAATCAGTGAAAGGAGTAAATAGAATATAATTTCTAATTGAACATCAAAAAGATCGCTGACGAGAGTGGGATTCGAACCCACGCCTCCGAAGAGACTGGTGCCTTAAACCAGCGCCTTGGACCGCTCGGCCATCTCGCCACGGATGAAAGAGAGAAAGTGGATTCTGTCTTGTGAAGTTGTTCACACAAAAAGAATGAAACATTTAGAAATTCCATGAAAATGTAAAACGTTGTTTAAGAGAAAGCAAAATTCTAGAAATCCGTTAAGAAATAAAACGTTGAGCCAGAACTTGCCACAGAGAGAGTGGATTCTGTAATGACAAAAAAAGAAAAGAAAATTCTTGAATTCCTTCAAAAAGGAAAAGGTTCAGGTCCCGCTGAGATTTGAACTTCTGACGCAGGATTCAGAGTCCTGAGTGCTAACCGCTACACCACGGGACCGATGTTTGACAATCAGTGAAAGGAGTAAATAGAATAAAATTTCTAATTGAACATCAAAAAGATTTCTGACGAGAGTGAGATTCGAACCCACGCCTCCGAAGAGACTCGTGCCTTAAACCAGCGCCTTGGACCGCTCGGCCATCTCGCCACGGATGAAAGAGAGAAAGTGGATTCTGTCTTGTGAAGTTGTTCACACAAAAAGAATGAAACATTTAGAAATTCCATGAAAATGTAAAACGTTGTTTAAGAGAAAGCAAAATTCTAGAAATCCGTTTAAGAAATAAAACGTTGAGCCAGAACTTGCCACAGAGAGAGTGGATTCTGTAATGACAAAAAAAAGAAAAGAAAATTCTTGAATTCCTTCAAAAAGGAAAAGGTTCAGGTCCCGCTGAGACTTGAACTCCTGACGCAGGATTCAGAGTCCTGAGTGCTAACCGCTACACCACGGGACCGATGTTTGACAATCAGTGAAAGGAGAAAATAGAATAAAATTTCTAATTGAACATCAAAAAGATTTCTGACGAGAGTGGGATTCGAACCCACGCCTCCGAAGAGACTGGTGCCTTAAACCAGCGCCTTGAACCGCTCGGCCATCTCGCCACGGATGAAAGAGAGAAAGTGGATTCTGTCTTGTAAAGTTGTTCACACAAAAAGAATGAAACATTTAGAAATTCCATGAAAATGTAAAACGTTGTTTAAGAGAAAGCAAAATTCTAGAAATCCGTTTAAGAAATAAAACGTTGAGCCAGAGCTTGCCACAGAGAGTGGATGGATTCTGTAATGTGAATGCGTTTACAAAAATAAAAAATAAAATTATTGAATTCCTTCAAAAAGGAAAAGGTTCAGGTCCCGGGGAGATTTGAACTCCCGTCGCAGGATTCAGAGTCCTGAGTGCTAACCGCTACACCACGGGACCGATGTTTGACAATCAGTGAAAGGAGTAAATAGAATAAAATTTCTAATTGAACATCAAAACGATTTCTGACGAGAGTGGGATTCGAACCCACGCCTCCGAAGAGACTGTTGCCTTAAACCAGCGCCTTGGACCGCTCGGCCATCTCGAAACGGATGAAAGAGAGAAAGTGGATTCTGTCTTGTGAAGTTGTTCACACAAAAAGAATGAAACATTTAGAAATTCCTTGAAAATGTAAAACGTTGTTTAAGAGAGAGCAAAATTCTAGAAATCGGTTTAAGAAATAAAACGTTGAGCCAGAGCTTGCCACAGAGAGAGTGGATTCTGTAATGACAAAAAAAGAAAAGAAAATTCTTGAATTCCTTCAAAAAGGAAAAGGTTCAGGTCCCGGGGAGATTTGAACTCCCGTCGCAGGATTCAGAGTCCTGAGTGCTAACTGCTACACCACGGGACCGATGTCTGACAATCAGTGAAAGGAGTAAATAGAATAAAATTTCTAATTGAACATCAAAAAGATCGCTGACGAGAGTGGGATTCGAACCCACGCCTCCGAAGAGACTGGTGCCTTAAACCAGCGCCTTGGACCGCTCGGCCATCTCGCCACGGATGAAAGAGAGAAAGTGGATTCTGTCTTGTGAAGTTGTTCACACAAAAAGAATGAAACATTTAGAAATTCCATGAAAATGTAAAACGTTGTTTAAGAGAAAGCAAAATTCTAGAAATCCGTTAAGAAATAAAACGTTGAGCCAGAACTTGCCACAGAGAGAGTGGATTCTGTAATGACAAAAAAAGAAAAGAAAATTCTTGAATTCCTTCAAAAAGGAAAAGGTTCAGGTCCCGCTGAGATTTGAACTTCTGACGCAGGATTCAGAGTCCTGAGTGCTAACCGCTACACCACGGGACCGATGTTTGACAATCAGTGAAAGGAGTAAATAGAATAAAATTTCTAATTGAACATCAAAACGATTTCTGACGAGAGTGGGATTCGAACCCACGCCTCCGAAGAGACTGTTGCCTTAAACCAGCGCCTTGGACCGCTCGGCCATCTCGAAACGGATGAAAGAGAGAAAGTGGATTCTGTCTTGTGAAGTTGTTCACACAAAAAGAATGAAACATTTAGAAATTCCTTGAAAATGTAAAACGTTGTTTAAGAGAGAGCAAAATTCTAGAAATCGGTTTAAGAAATAAAACGTTGAGCCAGAGCTTGCCACAGAGAGAGTGGATTCTGTAATGACAAAAAAAGAAAAGAAAATTCTTGAATTCCTTCAAAAAGGAAAAGGTTCAGGTCCCGGGGAGATTTGAACTCCCGTCGCAGGATTCAGAGTCCTGAGTGCTAACTGCTACACCACGGGACCGATGTCTGACAATCAGTGAAAGGAGTAAATAGAATAAAATTTCTAATTGAACATCAAAAAGATCGCTGACGAGAGTGGGATTCGAACCCACGCCTCCGAAGAGACTGGTGCCTTAAACCAGCGCCTTGGACCGCTCGGCCATCTCGCCACGGATGAAAGAGAGAAAGTGGATTCTGTCTTGTGAAGTTGTTCACACAAAAAGAATGAAACATTTAGAAATTCCATGAAAATGTAAAACGTTGTTTAAGAGAAAGCAAAATTCTAGAAATCCGTTAAGAAATAAAACGTTGAGCCAGAACTTGCCACAGAGAGAGTGGATTCTGTAATGACAAAAAAAGAAAAGAAAATTCTTGAATTCCTTCAAAAAGGAAAAGGTTCAGGTCCCGCTGAGATTTGAACTTCTGACGCAGGATTCAGAGTCCTGAGTGCTAACCGCTACACCACGGGACCGATGTTTGACAATCAGTGAAAGGAGTAAATAGAATAAAATTTCTAATTGAACATCAAAAAGATTTCTGACGAGAGTGAGATTCGAACCCACGCCTCCGAAGAGACTCGTGCCTTAAACCAGCGCCTTGGACCGCTCGGCCATCTCGCCACGGATGAAAGAGAGAAAGTGGATTCTGTCTTGTGAAGTTGTTCACACAAAAAGAATGAAACATTTAGAAATTCCATGAAAATGTAAAACGTTGTTTAAGAGAAAGCAAAATTCTAGAAATCCGTTTAAGAAATAAAACGTTGAGCCAGAGCTTGCCACAGAGAGTGGATGGATTCTGTAATGTGAATGCGTTTACAAAAATAAAAAATAAAATTATTGAATTCCTTCAAAAAGGAAAAGGTTCAGGTCCCGGGGAGATTTGAACTCCCGTCGCAGGATTCAGAGTCCTGAGTGCTAACCGCTACACCACGGGACCGATGTTTGACAATCAGTGAAAGGAGTAAATAGAATAAAATTTCTAATTGAACATCAAAACGATTTCTGACGAGAGTGGGATTCGAACCCACGCCTCCGAAGAGACTGGTGCCTTAAACCAGCGCCTTGGACCGCTCGGCCATCTCGCCACGGATGAAAGAGAGAAAGTGGATTCTGTCTTGTGAAGTTGTTCACACAAAAAGAATGAAACATTTAGAAATTCCATGAAAATATAAAACGTTCTTTAAGAGAAAGCAAAATTCTAGAAATCCGTTTAAGAAATAAAACGTTGAGCCAGAGCTTGCCACAGAGAGTGGATGGATTCTGTAATGTGAAAGCGTTTACAAAAAAAAAGAAAATAAAATTATTGAATTCCTTCAAAAAGGAAAAGGTTCAGGTCCCGGGGAGATTTGAACTCCCGTCGCAGGATTCAGAGTCCTGAGTGCTAACCGCTACACCACGGGACCGATGTTTGACAATCAGTGAAAGGAGTAAATAGAATAAAATTTCTAATTGAACATCAAAAAGATTTCTGACGAGAGTGGGATTCGAACCCACGCCTCCGAAGAGACTGGTGCCTTAAACCAGCGCCTTGGACCGCTCGGCCATCTCGCCACGGATGAAAGAGAGAAAGTGGATTCTGTCTTGTGAAGTTGTTCACACAAAAGGAATGAAACATTTAGAAATTCCTTGAAAATGTAAAACGTTGTTTAAGAGAGAGCAAAATTCTAGAAATCCGTTTAAGAAATAAAACGTTGAGCAGAGCTTGCCACAGAGAGAGTGGATTCTGTAATGACAAAAAAGAAAATAAAATTCTTGAATTCCTTCAAAAAGGAAAAGGTTCAGGTCCCGGGGAGATTTGAACTCCCGTCGCAGGATTCAGAGTCCTGAGTGCTAACCGGTACACCACGGGACCGATGTTTGACAATCAGTAAAAGGAGTAAATAGAATAAAATTTCTAATTGAACATCAAAAAGATTTCTGACGAGAGTGGGATTCGAACCCACGCCTCCGAAGAGACTGGTGCCTTAAACCAGCGCCTTGGACCGCTCGGCCATCTCGCCACGGATAAAAGAGAGAAAGTGGATTCTGTCTTGTGAAGTTGTTCACACAAAAAGAATGAAACATTTAGAAATTCCATGAAAATATAAAACGTTCTTTAAGAGTAAGCAAAATTCTAGAAATCCGTTTAAGAAATAAAACGTTGAGCCAGAACTTGCCACAGAGAGAGTGGATTCTGTAATGTGAAAGCGTTTACAAAAAATAAAAAATAAAATTATTGAATTCCTTCAAAAAGGAAAAGGTTCAGGTCCCGGGGAGATTTGAACTCCCGTCGCAGGATTCAGAGTCCTGAGTGCTAACCGCTACACCACGGGACCGATGTTTGACAATCAGTGAAAGGAGTAAATAGAATAAAATTTCTAATTGAACATCAAAAACATTTCTGACGAGAGTGGGATTCGAACCCACGCCTCCGAAGAGACTGGTGCCTTAAACCAGCGTCTTGGACCGCTCGGCCATCTCCCCACGAAGAGAGAAAGTGGATTCTGTCTTGTGAAGTTGTTCACACAAAAAGAATGAAACATTTAGAAATTCCTTGAAAATGTAAAACGTTGTTTAAGAGAGAGCAAAATTCTAGAAATCCGTTTAAGAAATAAAACGTTGAGCCAGAGCTTGCCACAGAGAGAGTGGATTCTGTAATGTGAAAGCGTTTACAAAAAAAGAAAATAAAATTCTTGAATTCCTTCAAAAAGGAAAAGGTTCAGGTCCCGGGGAGATTTGAACTCCCGTCGCAGGATTCAGAGTCCTGAGTGCTAACCGCTTAAGAAATTTTTTAAATATATTTTTTGCTTTTCCTGTGAAATAAACGGACGACAGCCCCTTTATTCGATGAACGGAGTAAGAAGAGGAATCGCATCGAATGGACCGCCGATAGTGAGGGGATGTCTACGAGAGAGAATGACAGAGAAAGAGAGAAAAAGGAGTACGAGAATTGGAGAGAGTGGCAGAGAAAGACAAAGGGAAGAGAAGAGCGCAGGTCTGCGTTGTCTTTACTTTGCTGAAATAAATTCAGCTTTAATTTAACGAGAAAAAGAGAGAAGAAAGAAAGAGAGAGAGAGAGAGAAAGAGAGAGAGAGAAAGAGAGAAGAAAGAGAGAGAGAGAGAGAGAGAGAGAGAGAGAGAGAATGAAGCTCACCCATTCCACTGGTCTGATTCTGAGCCGTGGACTTCGCTGCCTGCTGAAGTTAATTAAATTCATGTATGTTGAATTAATCTTACAAATATTAGTAGCGGATGATTACCGAAAAATAATTAATTCAATATGGCACTCTCTCATTCTCGAGTGCATTTTGTGGATTGCAGAAACCCGTTGCTTGAAAATTGCATACGTGATTGAGAGTTAGCAATTTAAAATCTCACATGTATTTTTCCGTAATCACCATTATTTAAAATAAAAAATTATTTATATGTTCTTACCATCTCAGACGTGCCCGAAACTCGCTTGCGATCCTCTGCCGAGAGTTCCTGCAACGATGTGTTCAAGATTGCTGAATTCCAAGCCTTCTTCTCTTCTGCTATTCCTTTCTCCTTCTTTATCAATTCGAGATCTTGGCGTACTTATGGATCGCTCGTTCTCTTTTAACAGATTGAAATACTAGAGATCATCTCGTCAATGCTCTTATTAGACTTGCTCAGAATTAACGCACCTTCATGAGCTGTTCATCCGAGACGGACTTCATCTGTTCGTAGTTGTTGTCTCCCTTCTCCGGCTCGAGCAGCTTGGACCCCTTCACCTCCTCCTCTTCGTTGTTGTGCGCGCCCTGAAAAAGTTAACATATCGATCGATTTCCTAGTCGATTTTATCAGCCCAAATTTGTTGTAATGTTTTTATTCTAAAATTTTATAAGTCTATTTGTCCAATTCATCTGTTAATCAATCGATTTTTTTCTTCTTTTTATCGCCAATTATCTGTTTAGGAATGACTAACGTCTTCCTTAGGGCGGTCGTTCTTCGGCGGAACCGCCTGATGGAAGAATTATGAACATTTGCCTTAGCGCAAAATATATAATTTTTAATTTTAAATATTGTATGTGTTTTTGTACATGTATATATAATAAACTATAAAATATATAACAAATAACTAAATACAAAAAAACGCCGCACTGCTGAGGTTGACTTCTGCCGCCGTAGTAAAGTGTCCCTTTTATGAGGCTAAACATCAGGGTACTGACATGAGGCTAACCACTTTAACACTAGGTTTAGCCTCATGTTTACACTGATATCAACATTAAGGCTTCCTTGCTCTTGGTGTCTTTGTTATTCATAGAGAGAGAGAGAGAGAGAGAGAGAGAGAGAGAGATAGAGAGTGACGGGAAGATAAAGGAAAGTGAAAGAGAGAGAGAGAGAGAGAGAGAGAGAGAGAGTGACGGGAAGATAAAGGAACGTGAAAGAGAGAGAGAGAGAGAGAGAGAGAGAGAGAGAGAGTGACGGGAAGATAAAGGAAAGTGAAAGAGAGAGAGAGAGAGAGAGAGAGAGAGAGAGAGAGAGCGAGAGGGAGAGGGAGAGAAATAGAGCGACGTGAAGAGAAAGGAGAGAGAGAGAGAGAGAGAGAGAGAGAGAGAGATGGGGAGAGAGGGTGGGGAGAGATCGAGATAGAGAGAATGCAGAAGAGTGTACATATCCACCAGTCTAATATAAGAACCGCTTCATGTGCATGAGCAGCACTGCTCTCCTGTCTCGGTCTCTTTATTTTCTACAACCCTCCCCCCCCTCTCCCCAGCTTCTTCTTTCTTTCTCTTACACTCTTTTTGTACTCACTCCCTCTCTAATCTAAACCTTAACATTCCTAATCGGCTTCTGCTCAATTCTTCCATTAATGGCATTGACAAATTCTTACAATTAGATGCAACAACTTTTATAGATTCAGCCGCATAAAACGAGCATAATAAAAACGATGTTCAGCCGGCAGCAGCTGAACAAAACGGGCAGCATTTAAGACAGCTGCCCACGCAAACTTGAGCAAGTCGCAACATCGGTTCAGGAACCGGCAAAATCTAGCGATTCCCTCAATGCAACCGACATTCGACGGATTTTTCGAATAAAGCATTTCTATTGTCCATCGGAGCACTAGCAAGAATTGAGAGCAGGAGGGATACTGGACATTTTACTAGCCGTGAATGCGGAAACTTCTTTTTAATGTACAAAGCTTCAACCTGGCCCTGGTGATATGTAACATAGTTCAAAAAAACCGCCTTTCTCTGTAGAAGACCATCATATAGAGAGAGAGCGAAATTTCGGTCTCTCTCTATGTGTTTCTCTCAATTTTCTCTCAAAATGGATGCAAAACAGCACCGGTTGGCTTGGTGCCAAACATGTTTTATTGAGATTTTACTACTTTAATGTATACATATTTATACAAAAATTAACACGATGTGAGAGGATAGGGTGATAGACCGATAAGTAAACTCTCTCTCGATCTCTCTCAACGATTTATGCTAATTCTCTCAATGAACGCAAAACAATACAATTTGGTTTTTGCCCGGCAACATGAGGCTAATAAGAGACAGCGAGAGAGCATGAATTTTGAAGAGACTCTGCTCAACATGAGGCACAGAATCTTGACTCAATGCGGACCGGGTCAAGATTCTGTGCCTCATGTTGAGCAGAGTCTCCTCAAAATGCATGCTCTCTCACTTTGTCTCTCCTTCGCCTCATGTTGCTGCCTGATGCTAGCCAGAAAATCATATCAGGCTAACTCTAAGGGAACAGGCATACACAAGAAGAGTTGCCGTAGATGAGAGAGGAACAGAGATATTAGCCTGATGTCAGTAACTTCATCTTTCGCCTCAAAAAAGAGACACTTTACTACGGCGGCTGCTTGCTCCTCGCCTCGGATTTTGCCTTTTCTGGCGCCGGCTTGTCGTCCGCTTAAAATTTGTTATATATAAATACATATAATTAATTTCTATAATTATATATATATATATAATATATATATATAATTATATATATATATATATATATATATATATATATTGTAAATATATATATATATAGAAATCGTCTATCGAGTTTATTAGTCAAATTTTGATGTTTCCCCAAAATGAAATGACGGAAAGAAAGACGAAACCGCCAGCCGGCTTCTCCTCGTTCCCCTTCTGCTTCCTCGCTTCGGCCGACGCCGACGCCAGTTTGTGATGGTCCGCCGTGAGCTCGCGCGCGACGAGTCGTCTTCATACGAGGGACTCCTTGAATGGCAATTATATATGTCCTTAAAATATCGATTATCTGAAATGATTTCTTCGTTGGTACATATAATACGACAGAATATAGAAGAGCTTATGGTTAATACGATTAATTCTAAAAGTTTATGTTGCAATCTCACGCTTATAATTTCCATATTCTGTCGACTCATTTTGCTCGCCACTTAAAACTTGATTCGGTGGTTTTGAGATGATGCCCCATTATACCATTATAGTTTTTCTCTAATGAATGATCATTTTCGCATCTAGTTTGTACTTTTCAGACTAATTTTGAGCATAGCCAAAGATCAAAGTGGGTCGTAATATCGTTAGTCGTAATTTCAGAAGAATTCTTGATGATAAAGAAATGGACGGAATCCAGGAAAAGAGCACCTTTAATGCTCTTGTCAATCTTCTGGCCCAGAGGCGCTGCCTGCTTTTTCTTAGTGCCACACGCAGCGAGCGAGACAACAGCAACCATGACGATTAGGAATAACTGAAATATTTTATTTCATTTTATTTATTTTCTCTCATCCAGAGAATCTTGAAATATTTGAAAAAAAAATTAATATTATTTGTTTTCTTTCTGATATAACGGATTAATTAATTAAATGGTAACAAATTGTGCAATAAAAACGTGCCTTAGAAAGGCATTCAACGACGAATCCCGAAGAAAGGCTAAAAGCGGCCATCCACCTCGGGCGAAATGCGAAGGAAGAAAGCAGTAGAGAGATAATTTCGTCATCAACCAATAATTACATGAAATATGCATACATATATTAAACACTGTTTGGCAATGATCACATATCCTTGCACTTGATTGAGGTCAGCGGACTGAATGAAAAGAATAAAGTTCACATATTCTTACAAGAATTTTGCAGAAAACTCATACTTTTAGCAATTTAAAAACAATATTTGACATAAAATAAGTATATTCAAATTACCTGACGAACCTTTGGTAAACGTCAATCAACTGAAGCTGTATGGGTTTTTTGAAAGGCAAACATTTTAAAGTTAATGTTGTATTCTAGTTTTACTTCAACTGTTTACTCGAAATGAAAGCGGTAGAGAGAATAATTTCGTCAACAACCAATATGTTTGACAATAATCACGTATTCTTGCAATTGATTGAGGTCAGCGGGCTGAATGAAAAGAAATTCTTGCCAAATTTTGCAGATTACTCTAACTTTTAACCATTTAAATACAATAGTCATTTGGTTGGCGTCGGTACAACTGACGCTGTTTGGGGTTTGAAATGCAGACAAATCTTGTATTCTAGTTGCCGGGTAAGCACTTCGTAAACTTTTGCTTGAATTATATCGAAAATTAAGCTCGAAATATGCATTCCAGTCCTTGAGTACAATATTCAAAACGAGCAGAGCCGTGTCTGCAGATCGAGAAAAGGAATCAAGGAAAGCTGGAGAATAGAACAACTATACGAGTCTTGATTAGGGTACGATTCATACTTCTTTCTTCTTTTTAATTCAATTTCTGTTCTAATCTTTCGCGATGTCTCTTTTCTCACAACCCTCTCCATATAGCCCACTCTTTTATCTGTTTTTTTTTATCAGGAATATGCGAGGGAGATTGAAGAGTCGAGAGAGCGGCGGAGAAGCAGAGAGCGTCTCTACTGGCGGCGCTTCTCCATGAGAACTTCGACGAACTCGAGCGACAGGACGAGAAAAGCGGAAATGAGCTGTGAACACGGCGGCGGAGATTATTTGAGTGAGTTATCACTGGTGCTATATTTTAAAGTAATCCTGTAAGAACTCTTCTGTAAAAGTAGAGAGCTCTGATGAGAGAAGTGTGATCTGTGATCTCTGCTCTGTGATCGTTGAACCTTGACGCAGTCGAGGAGATTGTATGCGGCAGCCCGCCAGAAGACGCCCGAGTCATGGCTGGGCAGAGTGAGAAGAAGCGCGGAGAGAAGAGAGGCCGCCGGAGCCGTCAACACAGCTTCAAAAGGATTCTCACTCTATTATATCCTACTGACATTAGATGTATTAATATTCCATTCATTCTAGAGCCTAAGATCTCTGAACTCGACTTCCAAAATTCCTAACTGATGCCGTACTGGAGCCGAAGAGTGTTGTACTCCACGTCGAGCAGCTGGCTCATGTCGTACCGGCCGTCAATCGCATTGTACCTAAGGGGTGAGAGATTGAGAGAGAGAGAGAAAGAGAGAGAGAGAGAGAGAGAGAGAGAGAGAGAGGGACGCGGAGAGAGAGAGAGGGGGGCATGGAGAGAGAGAAACACAGAGAGATTGATGACCGAAGGAAAGAAATATAGTGAGATGGAGCTTAAGACAATTAGAGTGGGTGAGAAGGTGAGAGAAGGTAGAGATAGAGAGAGAAAGAGAGAAAGAGAGAGAGAGAGAGAGAGAGAGAGAGAGAAAGTGGGCGAGAGCATCCATTCCGACCAGCGACGGGAGATGTTGAAGAAGTGGAAGAGATTGAGAGCGAAGAGAGGAAGGAGCCGCAGAACGCCAAAGGCCTCCAGTGTGTCGTAGAGGATGAACTGCTGAAAGGAAGAAACCAGTTCATTCGATTACTCATCAATCATTCTGTTAAGTAGACAGTAAATTTCTGCATTATGTACTTGAGTACTCTACTATACGTGAGTCTCGCCCATCTTCATAAGTTTGCATATAAGGCAGACTCACGGCGCTTCATGAGATTTAGTTCGTCACTTCCTTTCCCCTCTAGTCTCTAAGCGGTCGACTCCCTATTCTCCTTCTCTCACTCTCTCAATAAACCTCTCTTGTCTCTCGCCCTGACTACTCACACCTTCCTCTCCTCGTCTGGAGAGACACAACACGTTCAATATTTTTTTTAGCACAATTGTATTGAAGTAGAACTGATGATCCGGCCTGAAGAGCAAGAACAACGATCTGCGCGAGTCTCGCCTGGCTGACCACGCGGCAAAAGTCGTACTCGCATAGCCATTGCTCAAAAGGACAAAAGTTAAATCCATAAAAAAACATTTAAAAACTATAATTACTTTTTGACAGATATCCAACTCATGCATTCATCATAGATATTCGAGCAACAATCATTTCCCCATGATCAGGGGCGATATGAAGGAGGAATGCTTATGGTTATTTGTGTCTTCCTCGAATTGACGACTGTTCAAGAATGGAGTTGGCCAGTTCTCAGGAATGGTCTTGACCTGGCCAAGGACGCCCGTGATAGACGCCGTGGCCGAGGGCGGTTGAGCGACTGCGGGCGTCCGCGACGGCGGAAGCTGCTGCACTGGCGTCTGGGCTGGGGGGCTCTGAAGAGAGAGAGAGAAAGAGAGAGATTGAGAGAGAGAGAAAGAAAGAAAGAAAGAAAGAGGAGCAGAGAAAGGAAGAAAGAGTGAGAGCGAGAGAAAGAGAAAAGGTAGGGAATGAGTTTTATAAAAAGGGAGAGCGAGGCAGGAGAGAAAATGAGCCGACCAACCATTGTGTAGAGTGATATTGAAGATGACGACTGGATGAAATGCTGGCTTTTATAGTTTCTTACTTATTTGCATAACTGAAGACATTGCGAAACAATTTCCTTGTTTCTTTAGAGTGCCGATTTGCATATAATTTAATGAGACATAATAAAATTTTTAATTTTTAAAGAAATACATAAATTTTGTATAAAAAAAAGAACATCGATAGTGGTTCACTGATTGTTTTCGAATTAGTGTTCTTCAGCTAGTGAACAGTCCAGAACATACTCTTTCGTGCACAATTTTCTATCTTGTTCACTCTCATTCTATCTCTATCCATCTATCTTCTTTCTCTTTCTCTCATTCTTTCTCTATACATACATCTGGCTCTTACCTCTCTCTGCTCTCTCAACCACGTGATTGCCTGGTTGAATGAAATTTACCAGACAACTTTTTGATGCTGAATACGACACCCTTCGATTAGGGTTCGACATGAGGGATACTTTCTCATGTCTCCACTTTGCTTCTTCCTATTGCCTTGATGACTTATCATGCACATCCTCGAAGTTAATGAAGCAGCAATTGACTGTAATTAAGAACTTTCGGATTCATCCTCTGGATTTCTGAAAGGAAGATAAATTATAACAAAAATCCAGCCAATAGCTTACTTGTAAATACTGGCTGTGTATCAACACGTGAACTGAGCAATCAAGCCAATTTAGACTTGCTAAAGGCACTTTTGACACAAACCTACACAGCCAGCAAGAAATAATTACCGCGTGAGCACAGAAGATAAAATTATAGTTAAATAACGTGCCCGCGAAACTCATTTATGGTGCACGTGCTGAAAAGTAAGTTAGCAGCAGATCCAAACTACAAGGATATGTGACGGTGCATAAGATAAAGATTAGTCGATTGAGCTGATGGTCAGTGAGAAGAGGATCCCCAGAAGTCTGTAACGTAGATTAATGAAAGTGACTGCGATCAAGAACTTCCATGATCCTCTGCGGGCTTTTTGAATGGAACCTAAATTACAACAATCCAACTGATTAGCTCACAATATGAACTATGACGTAACATTCTCACTTTTGGCCAGCTATGAAAACTCTTTTATTTTCAACTTTTTAAGCAATTATTGCTTCGTCGTTCGTAAAGGACAGACAATTTAGCGACAGAGAAATAAAAACCACCCACTTACTCGCGGATAATTCGATTTGGCGATAAGTTCCGACCTTTTCCGTAATTTCATTAGCAGCAGTTTTCAAACCATGTGTAAGCAATGTTAGTACGAATTCGATCTTTTTTGGCGTCAGAATATGTGACGGTGCATAGTGCCATTCCGCTACTTTAATATATAGATTCCGTCGATTCAGCCGAGTGAAAAGGAGATCCACAGAAGTTTCAGATGGAGATGAATGAAAGTGTCTGCGATTCGCCAATTCCGCCTCCATCCCTTGATGGGCCGCCTCCAATTCGCTTCTCGGAACTTCTCG
The DNA here is from genome assembly GCA_945643635.1 of Allodiplogaster sudhausi. Taxonomy (NCBI): domain Eukaryota; kingdom Metazoa; phylum Nematoda; class Chromadorea; order Rhabditida; family Diplogasteridae; genus Allodiplogaster; species Allodiplogaster sudhausi. Next base: position 1,557,185 of record CALZFC010000078.1, read on the forward strand.
GCCGGACAGAAGTGTTAAACAGCCTGACGGCCGCGCTGCTCTCCACCTTCTTCAATATTTACATATTTATTTCTCTCTGCGTTTCTGGAACAGGTTATCTAATAATAGTGAATAGACGTATGTACAGTACCGGCCAACAACCAGGGGTGCAGGAACTTTCGGAACTTTTGGAAAGTTCCAAAATGTCCGATTAAATTGTGCGCTTCTGGATAATCGCACGTCGATTTGGCTTGCATATTCGGATTTAAATATAATTGAGCATAAAATGTCAAAATAATGCACAATGAAAATCTTGTGAATTCAGTGGTGCAGGACCATCACAATTCGTAGTGCGGCAATGTGTAATCGTTTCAGTGCAATTTATGAAGGCAATTGCTCGAATAGTATTACTTTAAATTACAGTTGCAGATTTCGTTTACCATCCTTTTGTCTTCTCTAGTGACTTTTAATGTTACAAGTGAAAAACTACGACAAAAAATCTTGCAAAAAAACGTATGTATGTAAGAGCACAGTTTGAACGAATTTAAATTTATTTTAATTTTAAATAAAGTAGATCAATTATAAACCTCTCCTACGCCTGATATTATGAATACTCCTTGCTCAGCTCGAGTACTCGACGTTTTCCGCTGGCTTCTTCTTCACTCTTCTCTCATCCATCTTCTTTATTCGGCAGTTCACATCTCCAGCATGCCGGTCTTCTGAAAATCCACCATGTCAAAGATACTGTTTTTTTTACTTTTCAGAGCTTTTTCATAGACTCAATCTTGATCGTGAACATGGGACTGGCGGAATTCAATCGATGTGCTCTCTGCATCTTTCTGACTCTGCTGGCAGAGACGGTTTTCTTACCAGCGGTCTGCTTCTGCTATCGTTACGCTGCAATTTGCCAGTTCGCAATCTCATCTGTTGTGCATATACATATGAACATGTATATATATATATATATATATATATATATATATATATATACCTCGTCATAACAATCAATTAATCTCTAATATTTGAGAGCATCTCTATTAAAACATCGCGACTTTCTGCTGCTCATCTTCCTAATCATCGCTGCCTTCATTTTGTCGATCTTCTTCTCCGTCCCATTTTTTCTTACGACGCGGCCAACCGAAGTCAGAGACCCTCTCGGTGTACATATTTTTAAAATATCTAATTTACTCTCGAATTGCCAGAGGCAAATATGCAAATATGGAAAAGAGGTTCGCGAAACTGCCAGCCGACGTGTTCCTTTTCTCTGCGCCGAGTACACGGTTCACCATGTTTTGGACAACTTCAGATTGAAGAATTCTGTATTCGTTTGGGCGTCAGTGCGAGAGTAACTTGCAACTGACTATATTTGGGCTTCGATCTGCGCAGTTTGTATTGACTTTCCCTTACTTCAAATTTAGACTCTAAACTGATCTCTTTACTAATCTCTTCTGTTCCCCGGAAAACAGGGAACAATATGCAGTATCACTTAATTTATCAATTTAGAGTCTAAATTTTTGACAGGTCATATTATGCATATGTAATTTTTTTTATAATAAAAAATGAAGGATTACTTGTCACAGACTGGCAATGCTCTTCTTCTGGCGGCGACTTTCTACTTGATCATCGCTGTGCTCCTCGCACTCCTCGTTGCTCTTCTCTCCTCTCTCGCCGTCTATCGCTTCCTGCATCGAAGCTGCCAATCCATGTCGAAGAAGACGCAGAAGTTGCAGAGTGAACTGAATATCATGATGCTTGTACAGGTCACTTTTCTGGCACCAATTGGGTTGTTAAAACTTATAATTGAGCACAAATCACTACAGGAGAAAGGTGAGATAAAGAGAGAGAGAGAAAGAGTAAGTAAGAAGATAGTGAGGGAAAGAGTATGACAAGAAAAAAGGGAAAGAGAGGGAGAGAGAAAGAAATGAGAGAAGCGTTTTGGGCTACTAACGACATATACATATGTATCTATATGTCTAGTTGCTGGCTCCGCTGCTGACTCTCCACCTTCCCACCCTCGTTGTGCTGGGCGCTCCGCTCCTCCAAGAAGATCTCGGCCACAATGTCGTGCAGACTCTGGCTCTCTTCTTGCCGTGGTTCCCTGTCCTCGATCCACTCATCGTCTTCCTATTCGTCGGCGTCAGTTTCAGGATACATTTAATATTTCCTCTTCTTCATTTTCAACCTAATATTCTATCGGAGGATTGAAGTGTTTGAATGAAAGAATTCATTTGAGAAAGTCAATGATATTTTTTAACCCCATGACCAGGTGTCCCTTGGAGTTTGAATGAATTTCAACAAAAAAGAGAAACAGACTGCCGCTCGCCCCCTCTTGCAGGCTCTGAGAGAAACCTTGCCATGCTTCTCGCGTCTTCTCTTCAGGAAAAGAGTCGTCTCGCGTCTCTCTTCTAGAATCGTTTGAGATTCATTTCATCGAGAACAACTCGTCTTTTGTTGTCTCTAATCGTTTCTTGCAGAGAACCTTGAACAGTTTCATGGTCGCAACAAGTATAAATAACCTTGAGAATGCCTAACGGCAACCACAAATAAATATCGACTTGCCCGAAGAGGCGGTAAAATTGTGTTGCACACGAAATAGTATTGTTATTCTATGTATCAAGAACAGGTTGACGTCAGTGCGAGGGCAGCCTGTAGCTAACCCAATGTGGGTTTCATAATGGGCACTTTCCCCTGGGTTTCCTAGTACTACTTTTAAGTTATTCCCCAGGGTAATGTATCGTATGAGTGTGCACTTCTGCAGCTGTTGCCAGCTGTCCAAATCCTGCCTCGGATCTCTATGACCTCCGCTACATGCGCATCTTGATCTGGGTCTTTTGTGCTTTCATTATTTCAACGACGAAACAACAAGACCATATTGATTTAGGCAAGCGGAAGAACGCGACAGTTCCCCAGCTGGGTGAAAACAATGGACTGGGGGGGAGCATCAGAGGGTGGGCTGCCTCCGTGAAAATGAAAGTGAATGCAAGTAACTCGTAAAAAAAAACCCCATAAAGAATGAACATCTGAGACTGTACAAGTCGGATTAGACCGTCATTTGGAAGGGAATGGTGTGGGGGAGAGCCAGGAGGATGTGGAGAGGAGGCAGCCGCAGGCTGTAGGCAACTGCACCAACTGCTCCTTCCAGCCGGTGCAGCCGTATTGTCCCATTGTCTTCCGCAGAACCCGAAGAGACATCGTCTGCTCGGAACAATGGCCGTGGGCTCCTGAAAAGCAATCGATTGATTTGGAAACGACATCCTTGATTCACAAGAAAAGACCAGCTTTCGAGGCAGGATCGTAGATGCATCCATCCATTCCCTTGCAGCGAACTGCATTCAAGATGGACGGGAAGCAAGCGTCGCCAAGCATATAAACACCTGAATAACTTTTCATGACAATTTCACTTGATACTATAGATCTGTTACAGTAAGCCAAGATCCACATGGTAGAGTACAACTAGCCTCTACAATACGAGCAAAGCTGCAGATATCCCAAAGCTTCCTCGTCGCCTGCTTCAGTACAATTGCCGACGGGCACGAAGCGCTCTGAAAGGGCAGACGATTATCTATCTATGTACATATGTGAACAAAACTGTAATTCCCAGCTTTCAGAAATCACAAGATGCATTGCATGGATGCTTTTGTGCAAGCTGCCAACCAGGAATAGTTGCCAATGTTGGGAATAAGAAATGCATTTGTACTCGGGATGAAACAGCATATGAAATGATGGAGAAAGAAGCTTGAGTTTCCATGTTTTTCTTCTCCTAATGGCTTCTAATCTCTCCTCATTGCATGGAGCGCTCACCCGGCACGCATTCGCCGGAAGGTCCACTCGGATTCAGGTAGCCATTGTGGAAAAGCGCTCTTGTCCTTTTGAATCTTCCAGTAGCCTCTGTCGTCTCTCCTTTTCCATCTCCGCCTTCGTCTTCCTCACTGCTTCCACGATTGCCGCGCATTTCTCGTCGCAGATATCCGCCTTCCAAGCGAACTTCATCTGCTTTGTCAAGAGAGTGTTGAGATAGATTAGGGAGAGAGAGAGAGAAGAAAATGAGAAAATGAGAGAGAATAGAAAGAGAGAAAGAGAGAGCGGACAAACTTCCGCTTTTAACTTTTTTCGCTAAGAAATTAATCTGTGAAATTTTAACAATTTTCCATCTCTATCGTATCACAATCGTAGGGTGTTTCCGCGATCCACTCACTATTTCAGTTACTCCCTCTCTCATTCTTTTCTCTCTCATGCTCTCTCTCTCATTCTTCTCTCTCTCTCTCATTCTTCTCTCTCATTCTTCTTTCTCTCTTATTCTCTCTTCCTCTCTCTTTCTCTCGCCTTCGCACAAACCTGCCATGTCATATCTCCAAGCATGTCGTGATCTCGCATGAAAGAGAAGGCAAAGTTGCGGCCGGCCTCCTCTGGTGAGTTGGCCATGAGCTGAATGGCTTGTTTTGCGATGGATGAACTGGCAATGAATGAGTTACCTCTCCTTCCGATTGACTTGATCCATTCTGACCTGCTGATTGAGTGCTCCACTCTTCTCGAGCATTGCATACTTATCCTCGTCCGTGAACGGTCGACACTCACTTCCAAGGCTCCGTATTGAGCGTGAGCGAGAGAGTGTGAAAGAGAAAGAGAGAGAGTGAGAGAGAGAGAGAAAGAGTGTTAGAGAAATCGGAAGGCTTGTGACAGGGGTGGTAAAATGTGGATTAATTTATAAGGAGAATTCTAGCTCATCTGTTGAATTTACTTGTTTTTAAAACAAAATTGACAAATATGTTATGTAGAGTTTTTTTTAGGACTAACTTCGATCATCGTCTTGAGCCTGACCATGAGAAGAACTGGGCAGAACAAGAAGAAACCAAAGGGAAAATGTGCAGAGGAAACGAAAACAGTGATTTGCCATCAACGGAAGAGAAAAGCTGCTGAATAGCTGAAGATGATGACTGAGAAGGACGGAGAGTGAAGCAATGATTGGAGACTGTGAGACTGTGAAGAGGGAGAAAAGAGAGAGGAAAAGATGATTCAGCAGCTAAGAGGTAGAGAGAAAGAGAAAGAAAGACATCAAGAGAGACAGATAAACGAATTCGCGCATGTGGATATATAAAAAAATAAGCAGGTCAAATTTTAGGGGGGGAGCATCATTTTTTCGAACTCTACAGCGCGGTCTATTTCAAGGGTTAATTATCCCGCGACGTACACAGCTAAACATTTCGATAACATGTGGGAAAGAACGAGGCTTCAATTTCCCACGCTTTATGGCTATGATATTACGTAATCTTATTCCTCTTCTTTTAGATTAAGTGATTCTTATAATAATACAACTAAAAAGTTGGATTCAGATGCAGGAGAAATTTTTGTTAGCGATAAATGACCGGGCAAGAGGATGGACGGAAATGGGAGAGAAACGAGAAACAAAAATAGAAAGCTCAACGTTTTATTTCTCAAACGGATTTCTAGAATTTTGTTTTCTTTTAAACGACGTTTTACATTTTCAAGGATTTCCTGAATTTTTCATTTTTTTGTGTGAACAACTTTACATTGCAGAATCCACTTTCTGTTGTTCATTCGTGGCCGAGCGGTCCAAGGCGCTGGTTTAAGGCACCAGTCTCTTCGGAGGCGTGGGTTCGAATCCCATTCTCGTCAGAAATCTTTTTGATGTTCAATTAGAAATTTTATTCTATTTATTCCTTTCACTGATTGTCAAACATCGGTCCCGTGGTGTAGCGGTTAGCACTGAAGACTCTGAATCCTGCGACGGGAGTTCCAATCTCCCCAGGACCTAAACCTTTCCTTTTTGAAGGAATTCAATCATTTATTTTCTTTTTTTTTAACGCTTTCACAATACAGAATCCACTCTCTCTGTGGCAAGCTCTGGCTCAACGTTTTATTTCTTACCAGGGAACTGTCAGAAGCCTTAAATTCCAAAAATTCTGATATTTAGCATATGGATGGGCCATTATATCGGATTGAGCGGTATGAAAAAAAATTAGAATCCGAATCCCTCTGCAAAACTTTTTAGACCCATTTAAAGAAACATCTGTCTGTCTCTCTGTCTCTCTGTCTCTCTGTCTGTCTATCTGTCTGTCTCTCTCTCTGTCTGTCTCTCTGTCTCTCTGTCTGTCTATCTATCTCCCATTTCCCTCCATCCTCCTGCCCGTTCATTTCTCACGAACAAAAATTTCTCCTGCATCTGAATCCAACTTTTTAGTTGTATTATTATAAGAATCACTTAATCTAAAAGAAGAATAAGATTACGTAATATCATAGCCATAAAGCGTGGGAAATTGAAGCCTCGTTCTTTCCCACATGCTTGTTATCGAAATATTTAGCTGTATACGGCGTGGGATAATTTTAATTGTTAAAACCCATTAAATAGACCGCGCTGTTTAGATTTCGTTAGCGTTCGAAAAATGAAGCTCCCCTCCCCAAAATTTGACCTGCTTATTTTTTATACATACATACATTTGTCAGCACGCGAGAATTCGTTTATCTGTCTCTCTTGATGCCTTTCTTTCTCTTTCTCTCTACTTCTAAGCTGCTGCCTCTCATCTTTTCCCCCCTCTTCTCCCTTCACTGTCTCAAATCATTGCGTCTTTCTCCGTCCCTCTCAGTCCACCTCTTCAGTTATTCAGCCGCTCTATTGTTGATGGCAAATCACAGTTTTCGTTTCCTCTGCACATTTTCCCTTTGGTTTCTTCTCACACTGCTCGGTTCTTCTCATTGTCAAGCTCAAGACGATGATGGAAGTTAGTCTAAAAAATTCTTCATAACATATTTGTCAATTTTGTTTAAAAAAAGACTTTTCAACAGATGAGTTAGAATTCTCCGTTTTAATTCATTCACATTTTACCACCCTGTCATAACCCTTCCGATTTCTCTAACACACACACTCTCTCTCTCTCTCACTCTCTCTCTCTCTCTTTCTCTTTCGCACTCTCTCGCTCACGCTCAATACGGAGCCTTGGAATTGAGTGTCGACCGTTCACGGACGAGGATAAGTATGCAATGCTCGAGAAGAGTGGAACACTCAATCAGCAGGTCAGAATGGATCAAGTCAATCGGAAGGAGAGGTAACTCATTCATTGCCAGTTCATCCATCGCAAAACAAGCCATTCAGCTCATGGCCAACTCACCAGAGGAGGCCGGCCGCAACTTTGCCTTCTCTTTCATGCGAGATCACGACATGCTTGGAGATATGACATGGCAGGTTTGTGCGAAGGCGAGAGAAAGAGAGAGGAAGAGAGAATAAGAGAGAAAGAAGAATGAGAGAGGGAGTTTCACAGATAGAGAAAGAATGAAGGAAACACGCTACGATTGTGAGATGTGTCACAATTTCAGAGGTTAATTTCATAGCGAGTGCAGAAAGAAGTTAAAAGCGGAAGTTTGCCCGCTCTCTCACTCTCTTTCTCTCTCTCTCTTGTTCTCTCTCTCTCTCTTCTCTCTTTCTCTTTCTTTCCCTCTCTCTTTCTCTTCCGCTCTCTCTATTCTCTCTCATTTTCTCATTCTCTTTTCTCTATCTCCCTTCTCTCTTGACAAAGCAGATGAAGTTCGCTTGGATATCTGCGACGAGAAATGCGCGGCAATCGTGGAAGCAGTGAGGAAGGCGAAGGCGGAGATGGAAAAGGAGAGACGACAGAGGCTACTGGAAGATTCCCAAGTACAAGAGCGCTTTTCCCACAATGGCTACCTGAATCCGAGTGGACCTTCCGGCGAATGCGTGCTGGGTGAGCGCGCCATGCAAGGGGCAGAGATTAGAAGCCATTAGGAGAAGAAAAACATGGAAACTCACGCCTCTCATCTCCACCATTTCATATGCTTTTTCATCCGGAGTACAAATGCATTTCCTATTCCCAACATTGTCAACTACTCCTAGTTGGAAGCTTGCACAAAAACATCCATACATTCCATCTATCTCGTGATTCCTGAAGGCTGGACATAACAGTTTTGTTCACATGCATAGATACATACATAGATAATCGCCTGCCCTTTCAGAGCGCTTTGTGCTCGTTGACAATTGTACTGAAGCAGGCGACGAGGAAGCGTTGGGGCCTCTACAATACTTTGCAAGTATTGTAGAGGCTAGTTGTTACTTTATCATGTGGATCTTAACTTACTGTAACTGATCTACGATATCAAGTGAAATTGTCCACAGAAAAATGAGAGAAATTCTTCAGGTGTTTACATGCTTGGCGACTCCTGCTTCCCGTCCATCTTGAATGCAGTTCGCTGCAAGGGAATGGATGGATGCATCTACGATCCTGCCTCGAAAGCTGGTCTTTTCTTCTGAATCAAGGATGTCGTTTCCAAATCAATCGATTGCTTTTCAGGAGCCCACGGCCATTGTTCCGAGCAGACGATGTCTCTTCGGGTTCTGCGGAAGACAATGGGACAATACGGCTGCACCGGCTGGAAGGAGCAGTTGGTGCAGTTGCCTACAGCCTGCGGCTATCTCCTGACCCCTTCCTCCTTCCTCTCCCCCACTCCATTCCCTTCCAAATGACGGTTTAATCCGTAGGCCTCCTCCGACTTGTACAGCCTCAGATGTTCATTCTTTGTGGTTGTTCTCCTTGTATGCACTTTACTTTTCACAGAGGCCTACTCCACCTCCCCCACTGTAGCTGTCCCCCCCACACCCGATTGCTCTCTTCCAGCTGGGGAACTGTCGGGTTCTTCAGCTTGTCCAAAACACTTTAATCTTGCTGTTTCGTCGTGGAAGTAATAAAAGCACAAACCCAGATCAAGATGCGCATGTCGCAGAGATCAAACAGATCCGAGGCGGATTTGGACAGCATCAATCTGGCAGAAGCTTAAGCATTGCACACTCATACATTACATTATTCTGGGGATGGCATAAAAGTAGAACTAGGAGAAACCCCGTACAAAGTGCGCAGGGTGAAACCCACATAGCGTTAGCTACAGCCTGCGCTCGCAATTACGCCAAGCTGTACTTGATACATAGAATAACAAAGCCATTTCGTGTGCAATACAATTTTACGAACTCTTCAGTCAAGTCGATATTTATTTGTGGTTGTCGTTAGGAATTCTCATGGTGAGATTTGCATATTGCGTTGATGATACTGGTCAAGGCATTCTGCAAGAAAAGATAAGGGAGAACAAAAGACGACTTGTTGAAATGAATTTCAAAAGATGATAGAAGAGAGACGCGAGACGGTTCTTCTCCTTAAGAGAAGACGCGAGAAGCATGGCAACGTTTCTCGCTGAGCCTGCAAGAGGGGGCGGGCGGCAGTCTGTTTCTCTTTTTCGTTGAAATTCATTCAAACTCAATTGGAAGACACAATTGGTCAATTGGTCATGGGGTTAAAAATATCATTGAGTTTCATATGAACTCTTTCATTCAACCACTTCAATCCTCCAATAGAATGTCCGGTTGATAGTGAAGAAGAGGAAAAATTAAATGTATCCTGAAACTGACGCCGACGAATAGGAAGACGATGAGTGGATCGAGGACTGGGAACCACAGCAAGAAGAGAGCCAGGGTCTGCACGACATTGTGGCTGAGGTCTTCTTGGAGGAGCGGAGCGCCAAGCACAACGAGGGCGGGAAGGTGGAGAGTCAGCAGTGGAGCCAGCAGCTAGACAACCACTTTTATGTCGTTACTATCCCAAAACGCTTCTCTCTCCCTATCCTTTCCCTTTTTTTCTGTTCATACTCTATCTCTCCCTACCCTCTCTCACAATCTACATGCATACTCTCTCTCTCTATACCTTCTTATCCATCTTTCCTTCTTCAGTGACTTGTGTCCAATTATATTTATTTATTTTTTATTTATTTATTCGTACATCAGTATATAGATGTGACAACATTAAGATTAATAATACCACGTATGTGCAGGTGCAGACTAGGGAAATAGTAGGAAGGGGAAGGGGGAAGGGAAAGCTGAAGCCTCCACACCGCGTGCGACGGATGATATTCGGGGTGAGCGACTTCCCGAGGGTGGGCCAGACCCTTCAGCACGAGAGCAGAGTGCTGCCGCCACACGCCGAAAGGGCGGAGGGCAGCCAGGGACACTTGGGACGAAGGGATAGAATATATGCATTTAGCATATAAAGAATTACAAAATATAATAGTATATAATAAAATGTATGCATCGTACAGTGGGGTATGCATTAAAAGAAAAGATATAAACTCTGCCCTGCTGTATAATAATAATTAAAGATTTGACTGATCAATGCGTAGAAGGTCAAGAAGCGGTAAATTCTCTATGCAATTCTTAAAAGAAGCTAGATTCTGTGACTGAACAGCTGATGCTGGAAGAGACATATACCAGCTAGGCACACGAAGAGCAAAACTATGACGTCTTACGAGAAGTTTCCAGCGAGGAATATGAAAATTGTGGACCGATAAGCGGCCATTGGAAGCTTTGAAACTGATAAAATTACTAATTTTTACATCAACTAGCTGGTGCAACATCTTATAGAAAAATACCAGATCAATACGAATGCGTCTAAGCAAGAGAGTAGCTAGAGAGAAATGAGTTAGACGTATATTATAGCTAGGAAGGTCAGAGAAAGAGATTGGTGCCGAAGCAGTAGAGCATCTAATATATAGTAAACGTGTAAAAATATGCTGAATATTTTCTAGCTTATGAATGAGCATTTTTGAGCAAATAGTGGAACTTTTTGACTTCAGAGATCGAAATAGTGCATAAACGAGACCAAGAGCACGTCGGCAGATAGACTCAATGTGAGCAGAGAAAGAGAGATCAGAATCGACAAGAATACCTAGGTCCCTTACTGGGAGAGGAGAGACTGGAAAATTAGACTGATGAGAGAAGGTAAGAAAGCTTGGGATTTCTTTTGCCTATATGAAGTACGCTGCACTTTTGGTGAGCGATGGTTAACTGCATGTTTTCGCAGTATTCAGATAATAGTCGAGAGGCTTGCGAAAGTTGAAAGTGTGCTGGGTCAGGAGTTTTTGTATCAAAATATGTATAAATTTTGAGATCGTCAGCAAAAAGAGAGCATTTGACTAAGGGGAGAGGTGCCAAAAGTTGAGGGAGATCGGAAATGAACCATAAAAAAGTAAAGGAGATAAAACACAACCTTGAGGCACTCCACTGAAGGAGGATTTGGAGTGTGAGAGTGAATAATTCACTCGCACCTTGAAAGACCTGTCAGCAAGAAATGAGGCAAACCATTTAAGCAAGTTACCACCAATACCAAGGCATTCAAGCTTATACAGCAGTTTGTTATGCGAAACAACGTCAAATGCTTTAGCAAAATCTACATAAAGAATATCAGAACACATGCCTTTATCTATAGCATTAATCCAATCATTTGTAGAATTTAACAAATTAGTTTCTACTGAGCGGCCAGAGCAAAACCCATGTTGTTGAGAAGGAATAATGCAATGTAGATCAGACCACCAAACTAATTTTGGACGAATACAGCGTTCTAGCACTTTAATTGGAGCGGCAGATAAGGAAATTGGGCGAAAATGAGAGACGCTAGTTGGGGTTGAAATTTTATTCAGAGGAATAACGGTACTCTGTTTCCAGAGCTCAGGAACTTCACCAAGCGAAAGAGAGAGGTTGAAAATGTAACTAAGTGGCTCAGCTAGAACGGATGCACACTCGCGATACACAATCTGCGGAATATTTTCAGCATTAAGAGATACAGAACGTTTGAGACGTTTGAGGTGTTTGTAAACAGTTTGGGGCATAATAATAATATCACAGAGATAATGAGAGACTGGTGGAGGCTGTAACAGGTTAGGAAGCTGGCCATTATCCGTAACAAATACCGAGGAAAAATAGTCAGCTAGAGCATCAGCTTTATTGCGGTCGCCAATACATTGAATACCAGAGGAGTCTACAAGAGAGCCGATTGTGGGAAGGCGCTTTAGGCGTGAGCCGACATATGCAAAGAGAGACTTAGGAGATTGTAGAAGGCGCGCATCGCGGTTTCGATTGAATTTATCTACTTCGGAATTGATCCTTCTACAAACACGATAGTATTCGCTGCGAACAGGGAGACAATTCAGCTTAGAATAAAGAGCAGATTTATGTGATAATAGAGATTTAATATGTGGCGGGTATGAATCAAAAGGAATACGTCGAGAGCGCAGAGGTGTACAGTTATACAGATGGGAAGAAAGTATAGCTAAAAATCGTTCGTGAAGATCGTCTATGGAAGTGAAATCATTGAGCACAGTGATCCATTCGACGGTGGAAAGGCAACTAGAAAGACGCGAAAAATCCGTATTGCGAAAATCATACATAGGTTCGGCTACGACAGGATGATAATCTAGAGAGAGGAAAAAGTTTACAATTGCATGGTCAGAAGTGGAAAAGGGAGCAGACACGGTGCAAGAAGAGACAGACCCTGGGAGGCTAATACGATATCTAGATTCTTATCACCTCTTGTTGGGGAACTAACATGTTGAGATAAATTAAGATCAGTTGCAAAATCAAGTAGGAATTTCGATTGGGTATTGGGGGCAACAGATGATGACCAATCTAAGTGAAGGTTGATATCACCAACAAGAACAGATGCATGGAGAACTGACAAAAGGGTTTCAAGGCAATTAAACAAAGTGGTATTCTGAGAGGAGGTGGTCCCGGGTGGACGGTATGCAACAACTAATCGAGTGCTTGAGACATTCAGAGGCGAGCTAAGATCAATAGCAAGTAAATCACAATTAGATTTAATGGTGAATTGGACAGGTCTGGCATCAATGAAATGAGAGCAAAGAACTAGTACTCCATCACCTCGCTTGGCCATGCGATCGGAGCGGAAAACATTATATGGGAAATTAGCTACTATTTCTGAATCGAGAATGTTGGGATTTAGCCAAGTTTCACAGATAGCATCTAAATCAGGCTTGTGGAGAGAGAGAAAGGCATGCAAATGATGAAGCTTCTTAACAAGAGAGCGTGCGTTGAAAAGAACAATAGAGACATTTCCGGCTCCTAGGAATGCTGGTTTCCCGTGGAGGGAGCGGCTTCAGGCGTAGGCAAGCCAGCGACAGGGGCAGAGGGTACAGCAGAGGGATTGAGTGCAGAAGGAATGGTATTCCTCTGTCTCCCTGGAATTTCACTCTTCACCCAAAGCTCATCCCTGTAAATGCACCACTGCCGCTGTGGCTCCGTGCGGCGAAGGACGGCGAGTTGCTTGCGCATCTCACCGAACCGCACGCGCTCCTCCAATGTCATGCTCTTTCTGATGTACACTCCCTTCCATTGCTCACACTCTCGGAGCGCACGTGCTGCTTTGAGGCAGCGTAGTTGGCCCTTCCATTGCTCACACTCTCGGAGCGCACGTGCTGCTTTGAGGCAGCGTAGCTCTCGGAGCGCACGTGCTGCTTTGAGGCAGCGTAGCTGGACGGAGAGAAGGTCAGAGGATCCGTCCGTCCACGCTTCGCAACGTTGCGGGTCATAATTAGATCAGATAGGGAAATTAAAATATACAAAAAAAAGAAAAGAAGAGAGCGCAAATGGGGTCACCTCACTCGGCGGGCAGAGTGAGAGAAGGGGGCAGAGTGAGAGAAGGGGGCAGAGTGAGAGAAGGGGGCAGAGTGAGAGAAGGGGGCAGAGTGAGAGAAGGGGGCAGAGTGAGAGAAGGGGGCAGAGTGAGAGAAGGGGGCAGAATGAGAGAAGGGCGCAGAGTGAGAGAAGGGGGCAGAGTGAGAGAAGGGGGCAGAGTGAGAGAAGGGGGCAGAGTGAGAGAAGGGGGCAGAGTGAGAGAAGGGGGCAAAGTGAGAGAAGGGGGCAGAGTGAGAGAAGGGGGCAGAGTGAGAGAAGGGGGCAGAATGAGAGAAGGGCGCAGAGTGAGAGAAGGGGGCAGAGTGAGAGAAGGGGGCAGAGTGAGAGAAGTGGGCAGAGTGAGAGAAGGGGGCAGAGTGAGAGAAGGGGGCAGAGTGAGAGAAGGGGGCAGAGTGAGAGAAGGGGGCAGAGTGAGAGAAGGGGGCAGAGTGAGAGAAGGGGGCAGAGTGAGAGAAGGGGGCAGAGTGATAGAAGGGGGCAGAGTGAGAGAAGGGGGCAGAGTGAGAGAAGGGGGCAGAGTGAGAGAAGGGGGCAGAGTGAGAGAAGGGGGCAGAGTGAGAGAAGGGGGCAGAGTGAGAGAAGGGGGCAGAGTGAGAGAAGGGGGCAGAGTGAGAGAAGGGGGCAGAGTGAGAGAAGGGGGCAGAGTGAGAGAAGGGGCCAGAGTGAGAGAAGGGGTTTTAGAATCTCAATTTGTCCAAGAAATGCAAAAGTAACCTGAACAAGCATCATGAGATTCAGTTCACTCTGCAACTTTTGCGTCTTCTTTGACATGGATTGGAAGCTTCGATGCAGGAAGCGATAGACGGCGAGAGAGGAGAGAAGAGCAACGAGGAGTGCAAGGAGCACAGCGATGATCAAGTAGAAAGTCGCCGCCAGAAGAAGAGCATTGCCAGTCTGTGCCAACCAATCATTCATTTATTTATTCTTAAAAAAAGATCATTTATGCGTAATATGACTTGTATAAATTGATATAAATTAAGTGATTCCCTTTTTCCCCTGGTTTCTGGGGATCAGAAGAGAACTTTTCTTCGCGCTCCTCACGTTAATATATGCATGTACATATGTAAATGCTATCTACATATTTGCTTCCGGTCAGGGATCGAAAACAAGTAAAGAAGTCACAAGTAGTACTAATTGAAAGAGGTTTTTCGCCTTTGTTAGAAAATGCCTAGTACTGCTTGTGATGATCACTGGCCATAAGCTCCATTTACAATCGTCATGAAAAGGATCTCTTCTGATCCCCCGGAAAGCAGAGAAACCCTTTTACCCAAGCCTTTAAAAAAAGGTTGCTCGGTAGCCCATATGTACGACAAGGCTCGAGCGGAGGACAGCTTCATACATTGTGTGGGGATTACCCCCTCCCATCTGCTCTCTCTCCCTTTTCTCTCTATTTCTCTCTCTCTCTCGTCCCTCTCTCTCTCTATTTCTCTGTTTCTTTGTTTGTCAGCTTCTCCCTTTCTTAAGAGCACCTTATCATCGGGATTCACTCTTTGCCCACTCCTTCAGCTCAATGCAGATCACTGATGAGTGCCATCTTAACCACCAATATTTGCAATCACTTTCTCTCCCCTTTTCATTTCTCTCCTCCTCAATCTCACTCTCACTCTATCTCTTCTTCTCCCCCTATACCTCTCTTTCTCTTTCTCTCTCTCTCTCTCTCTCTACATCTCCTTCTCTCCCCTTTTCATTTCTCTCCTCCTCA
The DNA here is from genome assembly GCA_945643635.1 of Allodiplogaster sudhausi. Lineage (NCBI taxonomy): Eukaryota > Metazoa > Nematoda > Chromadorea > Rhabditida > Diplogasteridae > Allodiplogaster > Allodiplogaster sudhausi. Next base: position 1,572,361 of record CALZFC010000078.1, read on the forward strand.
ATCTCACTCTCACTCTATCTCTTCTTCTCCCCCTATACTTCTCTTTCTCTTTCTCTCTCTCTCTCTCTACATCTCCTTCTCTCCCCTTTTCATCTCTTTCCTCCTCAATCTCACTCTCACTCCATCTCTTCTTCTCCCCCTATACCTCTCTTTCTCTTTCTCTCTCTCTCTATCTCTCTACATCTCCTTCTCTCCCCTTTTCTTTTCTCTCCTCCTCAATCTCACTCTCACTCTATCTCTTCTTCTCCCCCTATACCTCTCTTTCTCTTTCTCTCTCTCTCTCTCTACATCTCCTTCTCTCCCCTTTTCATCTCTCCCTCTCTCTCTCCTTTTATCTCAAACATCTTCCTGCTACTAACTCTTCTACAGTCATCTACAAGATTATATCAAACTTGGCATTTGAAAGTATTGGGAATGAATGAAGAAAATGTTATTATATATTTTACGCCTACGTGTACTCGAAAACAATGCCTGAACTTTGTAAGTTCAAAATATTAAACTTCAAGAAAGTATAAAGAAATTATCACCTTCTGCAGAAGAATAAAAATGGCCTCCACCTTCATTTCTCCATTCTCTCCTCTTCACTCCTGCCTCTGGTAGCGGCCGCAGGCGGTCGACTCTCTCTGCTTCTCTCGCGCCCTCTCTACTCTGCACACTCTCTCCTCTTTCCTCTCTCTCTCTCTCTCTCGCTCTCTCTCTCTTCCCTCTTCAACATGGACGAGGCAGAGACGAAGGAGATGGAAGAGACAGAGACGAAGCACACCGTAGATGAAGAGGACGAAGAGAGCGACAAGGAAGAGGTTCAGCTGACGTGTTTTTCCCTCTCTCTCTCTCTCTCTCTTCCCTCTCTCCTTCTCCCTCTCTCCCTCTCTCTCTCTCTGTCTCTCCATCTCTATCTCGTCCTGCTCTCTCATTTTTACTCTCTCTTTCTCTCTGCCATTTTCTTTAATCTCCATTTCCTACGGATTTTATTTCTTTTCTTGCCCAAGACTATTGAAGAAAAATATAATTATGAAAATAATAGATATTTGCTGTTTTTAAACGATTCTGTTTTTCTTATGTTTATTTTATTAATGAATGCATGCAAATATTTCGGATATACTTTGCCATAAACGATGATAACCAAAAATTTTAACATCAAAAATTTAGATAGTAATTTTACATAATGGTTAGCCGGAATGCATATATTGATATGTAAATAGTTATGAACTCGTTAAAGATGAAAACGACAGAAATGCCTAATGAAATCTTTCAGCCGACGCAAGAGACGGTAGAGAAGAAGTCCACGAAGAAGAAGAAGACGAAGTCGACAATCGAGCTGAAAAAGGTGCCGAAGAAGTCCAAGACCACGACCAAGTCCAAGCACAAGAAGAAGAAGAAGAATAGGACAAGAACGAAGACGCACAACGAGAAGACCAAGGAGTCCAAGGTGAGCACCACCAAAACACAAAAAAAGGAAAATGTGTGTTTCTCATAAATACAAAAATGTCAATCAATGGAAATCTTAACAAAGTTACCATTATTAAAGTAAAAACAACAATACATTGGAAGGGAATTAACGACTGAAAATTATAGCAGAACAATAGGTATAAAAAATATACTTGTAAAAAAAGAATCAATTTTTTTCCAGAATTCCGATCGCCCGGGCGTTCCGCCGGGAGAGGTTTGCCTGCCCTTCCGCCAGTGCGAAGTGTACATCCCGTACAGCAAGGACGTCACCACGCTTGATGGGTGCGATGGACGGAGAGAGAGAGAGAGAGAGGATTGAGAAAGAGAGAAAGAGAGAGAGAGAGTGAATGAGACAGACAGACAGGGACATAGTGAGAGCGAATGATTGAGAGCTACCTGTGACAGGAAAAGGGGTTGAGAGAAGAGATATGTACATATAAGGAGTCAATAGATGGTAGAGAGAAAATAAGGGAGTAAAGAGAGAGAGGGCGAAGTAACTCTTTCTCCCTCTCTCTCTCCCGCTCTCTCTCTCTTTAACTCCCTCTCTCTCCCTCTCCCTCTCTTACTCCCTATCTCTTACTCTCTCCCCCTCTATCTCCCTCTCTCTCTCTAACGCTCACTCTCACCCGCACTCTCTCTCTCCCTCTATCTCTCTCCCTCTCTTACTCTCTCTCTCTCTCTCTCTTCAGCATCGGTCTCACGCTCTGCACCAAGAATTCCAAGCCATGCGTCAGGTCCGTTGACCCAGAAAAGCCGGGCGGCATCTCTGCCCGCTTCCAGCGTGGCGATCTCATCATTCGCGTCAACGGCTGGGAGGTTTGAAAAGATCTTCCCGCCAAAACCGCGTCGCGTACCGAAGTGAGACGACGAGGTTTTGCCGGGATGAAATTTCAAATCTACATTGTATTCTTCCAGATTCGGTCGCAGGCAAACATTGAGGAAGTGCTCAAGACGAAGGACGCCGCGGAGAATGGCATCGAATTTGTCGTCCACAGAGAAGTCAGAGAGAAATATCTGGGGTTCTCATCCCATCCCCACCATGTCAGGGGCCTCGATCCGGAAGAGACCCAGCCAGGATAGGATTTCTCTCTTTCATCTCTCTTTCGCTCTCTCTCTCTCCCTCTCTCTTTCGTTCGCTCGCTCTCTTCTCTACCTCTCTCTCTCTCTCTCTTACTCTCCTTCTCTCTCGCTTACGCTCTCTCTCTCTCTCTCTTTCTCTCCTTCCAGAACCTGCCGCATGGTCGTGAGTTGAACGTGTACGAGCGTCTCTCAACGCTGCTCGACTTTGAGTGTCTGATCGCCGTGATCTCGATGAAGAAGGGTCAAGCCATCGGGATGCAAAGCTGCGAATTCCTGCGGGCGCCACGCCGAGTAATGCATTTGTGTTTAAATTATTTTTTGCTATTTTTTTAAACTAATCATATAATGCGCCTAGAGCGCTAATCCGATTAATTAACGTAATTCAATAAATTTCTGTACTAAGTTACAGTAATTTGATTAATTACTATAAGACTATAATATTTGTATAAAGTTACAGTACTTAATTTAATAGTTTTTATTAATATACTGCTCATATAATTCAGATGGAAGTCTTCGTAAAGGAAGTCATGAGCGGAAGCCCATGCGATGCCGCGGGCCTCAAGGCGATTTACTAGTCTTCTTATAGTTTTTTTTTTAATATTCCATGTCGATTGGGGAAGTGAAAAAGAGAAATGTTTAAGCGAAGAAGATTTAAAAAAATTAAAATATTAATATTTAAAAAGAAACATAGATACATATATTATTTATATATCTTACTTTTAGCCCTTCGACCGAATCATCGACATTGATGGGATCCGCATTGAGAGTATCGTTCATGCGAAGAAGACGTTTACCGAGCAGTTCGAACGGAATGGCTACTGCACCGTGCTGATCATGCGACCGTCCTCTGCCGTCTGGAGATTCTCTCTTTCTCTCTCTCTCTCTCTCTCTCTCTCTCTTCTGCTCTCAGAAGATTCTCACTCATTCTTTCTCTCGCTCCTCTCTCTCTCTCTCTCTCTCTCTCTCTCTCTCTCTCTCTCTCTTTCTCTCTCGCTTTCTCTCCCTCTCTCTCTTCCTTTCTCTCTCCTAAGCCTATATATATATATATATATATATATATATATATATATATATATATATATTGTTGAGGCGGGCATTGTCTGGTGCAAGACGAAACTGGATGAACACGATAACATGCCGAACAAGAAGGAACCCCCGATTGTGCGCTTCAGGAAACCATGCCAACACTATTGATTTATACATGCGCTCCATGCAAGGGGGAGAGATTAGAAGCCATTAGGAGAAGAAAAACATGGAAACTCAAGCTTCTTTCTCCGCTATTTGATGTGCTTTTTCATCCCGAGAACAAATGCATTTTCTATTCCCTGAAGCAGGCGACGCGGAAGCTGCGGGTTATCTGCAGCTTTGCTCGTATTGTAGAGGCTAGTTGTACTCTACCATGTGGATCTTGGCTTACTGTAACAAATCTTTGTATGATATCAAGTTAAATTGTCATGAAAAGTTCGTTAGGTGTTTTCATGCTTGGCGACTCCTGCTTCCCGTCCATCTTGAATGCAGTTCGCTGCAAGGGAAATTCGGGAGTAAGAGGGAAGCGCAGCCCCAGTAAGCGCCAAAAAAGCGCAGTACCAATAAGCGCAGTGCCGAAAAGCGCAGCAGTCAGCCAGAAGCGTAGAGAAGAATATTATTCATTTTCAAATACAGTGACAAGACACATTATGACTGAAAAATATTTTCATCAAAATTTATTTATTCGTTTCATCGGTCTAATTGAAAAATCTGCTGATGACCTCTCACACTTAATAATTTATCTATAATATATGCAACATTGCTCTCCCTCCATAACACATCAACTTTTCAAAAGTGAGTAACAAAAGAAGGACTCACAGAGTTAAAATTATCTAAATACAACGATACTCGAATATACAACATGAAAAGAGCGACAAGAAAGCAGTGGAATTACAGAAAGTATCTGTGATACTGCACATGGAATACAGTATCGCCAAATATTTCGGGCACATACATTAATTCGATTAATTAAAATAATTGTATTTCATTTGTTAACGCTCAGGGAGAATTTCAATGGTGTTTTCCGTTCAATCAATAATTCGACGGTGGTGGTAAAATTAGTTTCTCAAAACACGTTGGTACTGCACGGTGCTCCAAAGCGGACACCGTAGTTTTTGGATAAGTGGCAAAATTTTCAACGGCCAGTTTTGCATGATAGAATTCATATATTGGCCAGAAAACTATAATACTCTTATGTAACGTATTTCGCACATAAAAATATATTAATGTCGCGTCAATATCAAGTTTTTTTTTGAAAAACTATAGCCACCTTAACTATTCCCAAATAACTTCCGTCTAAAAAACCGGAGTTCTAAAATTTAATAAATCGAATTAATGTATGCTTCTAAAATAGTGGGAGGGACTATAAGTCGTGTGCATTATCACAGACTTTCTGTAATTCCGTTGCTTTCTTATCACTCTTATATTTTTTATAATTTTAACATTATGAGTGGACTGAAAATATCCTTGTATTCTCTTTTGAAATGTTCATGTGTTATGGAGGGAGAGCAATGTTATATACATTATTTTGCGTGAGAGGTCATCAGCAGATTTTACAACTAGACCGATGAAACGAATAAATAAATGTTGATGCAAATATTTTTCAGTCATAATACATATGTCTTGTCACTGTATTTGAAAATAAACAATGTTCTCGAAAATAACCTTATTCTACGCTTCTGGCTGACCGCTGTGCTTTTGGGCGCTGCGCTTATTGGGGCTGCGCTTCCCTTGTAGCCCCGGAAATTCGGATGGATGCATCTACGATCCCGCAACGAAATCTGGTCTTTTCTTGTGAATCAAGGATTCATCCCGTCCTTTCCAATCAATCACTTTTTGCAGGAGCGCACGGTCGTTGTTCGGAGCAGTCGATGTCTCTTCGGGTTCTGCGGAAGACAAAAGAAGCCGGGTCCGGCTGCGTCGACTGGAAGGAGCAGTTGGTGCAGTTGCCTACAGCCTACGGCTGTCTGCTGTCCACTTCCTCCTTCCTCTCCCCCACACCATTCCCTTCCAAATGACCGCCTAATCAGTTGGCCTCCTCCGACTTGTACAGCCTCAGATGTTCATTCTGAGTGGTTTTTCCACGAGTTCCTTGCATCCACTTTCCTTTTCATAGTGACCTGACCCCCCCCCCCCACACACTGGTGCTACCATGGCTCTCTTCCAGCTGGGGCACCATCGGGTTCTTCAGCTTGTCTAAAACACTTTGATCTTGCTGTTTCGTCGTGGAAGTAATGATAGCACAAAAATGCCAGATAAAGGTGCAAATCTTGCGAAGGTCAAAGAGATCCGAGGTTTGATTTGGACAGCAGTGCACACTCATACATTACCCTGAGGGATAACTTAAAAGAATAACAAGGACACCCAGTACAAAGTGCCTTGGACGAAAACCTGGTCTCTGCGCTCGCACTGACGCCAACCTGTTCAAGATACATAGAATAACATAGCCATTTCGTGTGCAATACAATTTAGCGGCCTCTTCAGTCAGGTCGATATTTATTTGCGGTTGCCGTTAGGAGTTCTCAAGATTATTTACATATTGCGACGATGACATTGTTCGAGGTTCTCTGCAAGAAAAGATTAGAGAAAAGAAAAGACGAGTTGTTGTCGATGAAATGAATCTCAAAAGATGCTAGAAGAGAGACGTGAGACGGCTCTTCTCCTGATGAGAAGACCCGAGAAGCATGGCAAGGTTTCTCGCAAAGCCTGCAACAGGGGGCGGGAGGCATTCTGCTGCTCTTTTTTTTGTTTAAATTCGTACAAACTAAATAGGATGGTAAACTCAATATATTAGTACAAACTCAATTTACTTTCATATGAAGTCTTCCATTCAGCCACTTCAATCCTCCAATAGATTGTCCGGTTGATAGTGAAGAAAATTAAATGTATCCTGAAACTGACGCCGACGAATAGGAAGACGATGAGTGGATCGAGGACAGGGAACCACGGCAAGAAGAGAGCCAGAGTCTGCACGACATTGTGGCCGAGATCTTCTTGGAGGAGCGGCGCGCCCAGCACAACGAGGGCGGGAAGGTGGAGAGTCAACAGCGGAGCCAGCAGCTAGACAACCACTTATGTAGATATGTACATATATGTTGTTAGTAATCCAAAACTATTCTCTCTCCCTATCCTTTCCCTTTTTCACTTTTTTCTTTCCATACTCTATCTCTCTCTATGTACCTTCTCTCACTATCTTCTTACATACGTACATATATATGTACATACTCTCTCTCTCTCTCTCTTCTCTCTTCTTATCTACATATCGTTCCTTCTGTTGTGACTTCTATACAATAATATGTTTTATAAACCCAATTTGTCCAAGAAATGCAAAAGTGACCTGAACAAGCATCATGAGATTCAGTTCACTCTGCAACTTCTGCGTCTTCTTCGACATGGATTGGAAGCTTCGATGCAGGAAGCGATAGACGGCAAGAGAGGAGAGAAGAGCAACGAGGAGTGCAAGGAGCACAGCGATGATCAAGTAGAAAGTCGCCGCCAGAAGAAGAGCATTGTCAGTCTGTGCCAAGTAATCGTTCATTTTTTTATTATAAATAAAATTATGCGTTCTTTACCTGTCTACATTGATAAATTAAGTGATACTGCATATTGTTCCCTGTTTTCCGGGGAACAGAATAGATTAGTAAAGAGATTAGATTTTAGTAAGCCATGAAAACTGAGTATAAACTGCGCTGATCGAAGCCCAAATATAGTCAGTTGCAAGTTACTCTCGCACTGACGCCCAAACGAATACAGAATTCTTCAATCTGAAGTTGTCCAAAACATGGCGAACCGTGTACTCGGCGCAGAGAAAAGGAACACGTCGACTGGCAGTTTCGCGAACCGTCTTTCCATATTTGCATATTTGCGTCTGGCAATTCGTGAGTGAACTTGATATTTCAAAGACGTGTACATGGAGAGGGTGTCTGACATCGTTTGGCTGCGTCGTTAGGAAAAATGGGACGGAAAAGAAAATCGACAAAATGAAGTTAGCGATTATTAGGAAGATGAGTAGCAGAGAGTCGCGATGTTTTAGCTGAGATGCACTCAAAAATTTGAGACTAATTGATTGCCATGGCGAGCTTCTACAAGTAGATGTATGTACATACATACATAGGCTTATGTATATACAGTACCGGCCAAAAAGATACGAACACTAACATATTTTTCTATATTTTAATTCAAAGTTAACGAAACTGAATGAAATTTTCAGGGTTATTTCTATGTACTATCAGACCACTAACAGTAGATTATTGGTTTCATTGATCGACTACAGAGCGAAAAAAATCAATAATTCGAATTACCCAGGTTTCACATTTAAAGGCGTGCTAGACAAAATGATTTATTTCTTTGATATTCAGGTAGTTTATATTGGATAGATGGTTGATATGTATTATACGACATCTCTGCGATACGTTTTTGGCCTAATTATTATGAAATAATATGCAGTTACATGCTGCCTGCCTTCAGATCGAGATTCATTCACTTGGCCTTAGATGCAGAAGGTTAGCGGGATAAAATTGATAATTTATTGCAATGCCTAGAGTATTAATGATGTTCGATTATTCGCAGGTAATCACTGAACAAACTCAAATGGTTAATTGAGCTGTGGAAATTAGGTGCTAACTATTTGTGCACACTTTGAACACCGCAGTCAACTTTGGCCCGCATCACAAAAGTTGAAAAAGTGATGTTGTGCAGGGGTCCGTATTTTGAAATCGGTTTTACCTATCTATAATGATACTTAATAGGTTTTTCTACCTTCAGCAGTCATATTTGATCCCTGGCTACATGTGGCCACAAAGGGAGAGGCAGATCGTTTGAATGTACCCTGGCGTAGAATAGTGCTTTGCCGTATAAGAGTGGAAACAATCGAAAATTTTTAGATCGAGTCAAAAATCGCTTTAATCGATACAACAGAGTGTTCTGCAATAGTCTAAAACTAAATTAGCTGATTTAAAGTTGTGATTGATCAAGAACAGAGAGCTGGCAATACACTGTACTTCTCTACGCTAGCGCTCATTCAAACAATCTACTGTTCCTTGTGGCTTCACCAAGCCAAGGATGAAATAAGGGTTCTGAACGTGAAAGAGCCTATTTGCTGTCGTTTGAGATAGGTAGAACCGATTTCCAAACATGGACCTCTGCACAACATCACTTTTTGCACTTTGTGATGCGGGCCAAAGTTGACTGCGGTGTTCAAAGTGTGCACAAATAGTTAGCACCTAATTTCCTCAGCTCAATAAACCATTTGAATTTGTTCAGTGATTACCTGAGAATATTTGAACATCATTAATACTCTAGGCATTACAGTAAATTATCAATTTTATCCCGCTAAACCTTCTGCATCTAAGGCCAAGTGAATGAATCTCGATCTGAAGGCAGGCTGCATGTAACTGCATAAGATTTAATAATAATTAGGCCAAAAACGTATCGCAGAGATGTCGTATAATACATATCAACCATCTATCCAATATAAACCACCCGAATATCAAAGAAATAAATCATTTTGTCTAGCACGCCTTTAAATGTGAAACCTGGGTAATTTGAATTATTGATTTTTTTCGCTCTGTAGTCGATCAATGAAACCAATAATCTACTTTTAGTGGTCTGATAGTACATAGAAATAACCCTGAAAATTTCATTCGGTTTCGTTAACTTTGAAGGAAAATATAGCAAAATATGTTAGTGTTCGTATCTTTTTGGCCGGTACTGTACATATGTATGTATGTGCATATTCTTATGCACAAGAGATGAGATAGCGAACTAGCAAATTGCAGCGTAGCGATAACAGAAGCAAACCGCTGGCAGGAAAACCGTCTCTGCTAGCAGAGTCAGAAAGATGCAGAGAGGATATCGATTGAAGTCCGCCAGTCCCATGTTCACGATCAAGATTGAGTTCTTGTCGACTAAAAAGCTCTGAAAAGTAAAAAAAAATAAAGTATCTTTGACATGGTATATTTTAAAAAGACCGGCATGCAGGAGATGTGGACTGCCGAGTAGAGAAGATTGATAAGAGAAGAGTGAAGGAGAAGCCAGCGGAAAACGCCGAGTACTCGAGCTGAGCAAGGAATATTTATTAGGACAGACCTTGAGAGAAGATTAAATTGATCCATTTTATTAAAAATTACAATAAATTGAAATTTGTTCAATATGTGAATACGTGAACCGTTCACTTATTATTTGATAACCTCTTCCAGAAACGCAGAGAAAAATAAATATGTCAATATTGAAGACGGTAGAGAGCAGCGCGGCCGTCAGGCTGTTTAACACTTCTGTCCTGCCGAGAATTTCCGGGAAGGGAATTGGAGGCACCTCAGGGGGTGGAGGCGGACTTGTGAAGTTTGGATGAGAAAAAAATTGGCGAATCGCAGTCACTTTCGTTCATCTCTCGGCACTCTGGGGATCTTTCGCTCACTCGGCTCTATCGGTGGAAATTCTATCTCGCAGAAGCGGAATGGACGCTATTCCGCTACTGCAAGATCATATTTGGTCACATATTCTAACGCCAAAAACATTGCCT